>NDXB01019834.1:75675-87360 GCA_002631895.1 Agapornis roseicollis | reverse complement strand
TTTTTTTTTTTTTTTTTTTTTTTTTTATTTTTCTGGTGAGCTTTGAAAACTGGGCACAACTGTAGCAGCTGTGAGAATTATTTGGGTCATTTAAGCCTAAGCAAGCAAATGCTGCAAAATATGAACTTTATTCTTGGAGCTGAAAACCAAGGTAAAAAGCTTTCTGACAGTGGATTATGTATTCTAGAATCTTTGTTGGTAAAGAAAAAGGTTTTCAGTGATCACCTGCCTCTAAAAGAATTATTAAACGATAGCCTTAAAAGGTCAGCACAGCTGAAGAGAATTCTCTCCATATAACATTTTGATGTTGAGGTCTCATTCATGGTTACTGAAATACATCACTTGCTGATTCTACAAGTTGTTAATGATATATGAGAAGTTTATTTTAGCAGAAAAGGTAATTTAGATGGAGGTAAAAACCTTAGAAATATGTTCCCTATGTCAGAAAAGAGAAGTGGGGAACTTGTGCATCTATTTGTCCATCTGTTTCTTTGTATGACTAAATATAAAGTAGTTGAAATCAAAGTATGTATGACCTAATGAGGTTTTCTACTTGTTGTAAGTGTGCTCTGTTTTTCTAAGATATTTTCATATGAAAAAAAGACTTTCTTTCATATGAAGAAAAGACTCGGCATCTTTACTTCTTAAGAAAAACGTCATAAAAATCCATTTTAGCACTCCATAAATCCAGGCCTAAAGGCTAGTGTGTACATCTGCCTAATCAGTGTCTCACATCTGTCCCCAGGATCTCTATTTAGGAATATATTCTAGTGTGTTGCTATCAGAGTTCCCAAAATTCCAGCCCTGTGCTGGGAGATGTGTTCTTCAGATGATCTGCGCTTTTCAAATCAACTTAATTACATTCCTGTGCATATGCACAAAAAAGGAGTGGGCAAACCCCACTACTCTTGTTGTGTCTCTAAATTATTTGAAATATTAGGGCTATAGCAATTTACTACAAATTCACCATCTTAAAAAAGCAAGTAAAAAGGTGGGGTAGGAGGTGGGAGGGATGAAATTTGTAGACCTCAGAGTCTTTCTGGAGGATCTTTACCCTGGTTTTGTGAAGGAAAGCATTGACTACAAACATCCAGCTTTTACACAAATAAAGGCCTCCATGTATTCTGTTAGTGCTGTCTATGGAAGATTATAGTAGTGAAAAATAAACAGCAGAAGGTTTTGTGGAAAGTCTCCTTGATTTTTACATTTGGGGTGGATGAAGCATCTTAACAAGAGGAGGGATCTTTCAACAACATAGTAACAGTCTGTCTTCTGTGTTGGTGTATTATTTGTATGTTCCTCACAGTATAAGGTACATTTTGAAAATGAATCTAAAGTGGAGTTTTTTGACTAGGGCACCTTGAACCTTACCTTGTATTTTTAGTTTCTAACTCCTAAATAACTTTTTTGTTTTGTTTGTTTCTTTTTTTTCTCTCTTCTTTTTCAATCTGTAATATACTGGGTCTGTAATGCTGTAATGAGCCAGATGACTGGACTTGCTGCAGGTGTTTTGGGTCACAGTCAACTTGCTTGTTCTCAATTATTGAAACAAAATCAGCTGTAAAGGTTTTAATAGAAAGCATTTAATGATGCTCCTTAAAATAGCTAACAACAAAAAATGTCTGGTTTAGGAGCAGAGTACCCACCTTTGCAGACAGTACATGGGGAGCTGTGTTTGTTTCTCATTTATATGTAAATCATTTACATTTTTGTTTAATCTTGAGTCACATATTCTCTCAAACTGCCCAATATTTTATGCACAGTATAGGGAGAAAGTGCACAAAATTGGCTCTGTGCATGTTCATATATGTGTTATATATGAAAAAAGTGATTTTTATATTCTCTCCAATATGTTTAAAAATAATCCCATGTGTGATAATTCAGCATTACTTTCAAAATGAATGACATGTTATTAAGAATAGAAATGAACAACTGTAAGAATTTAATATCCTGGTTGTTGTTTAACATTTTATTTTAGAAGCATGAATATGATTGATTTATTTTTGGTAGCACGGGAAATGGCTAAAGTAACAGAATTATTAGTAGACAGTTCATTTTGCCAATTTATAAAATATGTGAAGGTAACATTAAAGGTATATTATCAATTCGGACACTTAAAACACGTGTATTAGAAACGTCTAATGTGTAGATAATTAGGATGGTTTTATGGTTAAAGGATTCTGGGTGGAGGGAGAAGGGAGGGAGAGGAGGAGCAGGGGATTCCTTTTTTTTACAAATGTCCCTTTTTCTTTTTTCTTTTTTCATCAAAGAGATAATTTATCCACTGCATTTGAGGAATGTGATGGGATTCTCAAATCAAATTACATTTCTTTTTGTTAAGGTTAACTGTATTTATGGCATGTGATTAGCCTTTGCATAAAAAAAGTAAACACTGGAGTTAAGACTTGTTAAATATCTCTCTTAGCTGAGAACAAAGTGAGAGTAAATGAACATGATGTATATTGTGGGGTGATTTTTTCCCTCTCTAACTATTAAAATATATCTTTCAAGGAAAGAAAATTCCCAAAATTTGTAACAAGAGAAATGGAGAATACGTACATTGAAGAGTTGCGGTCCTCGGTGAATTTGCTGATGGCGAATTTGGAAAGTCTTCCTGTGTCTAAAGGTGGGCCAGAATTTAAACTGCAGAAGTTAAAGCGATCACAGAATTCTGCATTCTTGGACATAGGAGATGAAAATGAGGTTCAACTGTCAAAGTCTGATGTGGTCCTCTCCTTCACACTAGAGGTAATCACAAGTTTTGCAGAGAACTTGTTGACAATTTATATTAAAACAATATCTGTGTCTTGATGCTTTTTGTTATTAATCCTTCCTTAGTAATTTTAAAATTTTATGTTAAAGAAGTGAATTATTGTTTGTCTCTTTGACTGTTAGCAGTTAGAATACAGCTATGGTGTGATGCATTTTCCTCTTGCAGCAGTAGTTGTATTTGGGCCTACACAGCAGTGTGGGCAGTTGACTCTCCCACACAAATGTAACTTCAAATGAATTTCAGTACGCTAAATACCTCAGGATGCTTTTGAATGTAATAGTGGAACACTGTTGTTATCAGGAACTCATTCATAGAATTTTATAAACAAGTTGTGTTTTTTCACTGGAAGCATCTAGAGAATAAACAAAAAGAATAAAACTGCTGGTGGTCATATCAGATTTTTATAAACACCAGAAATGCAGACTATAAAGGCTGGTGAACTTAGCTTCACCCCCACACACGCCATTACTGATCTAAAAACCACAGATATTCTGCAAGGTTGATAGTCTGCACTCCACCCTGCACAAGGCAAAAAAATTAAAAGTATTACTCTACATGTAGCAGGTTTTAGCAGGGCAAATTTTCACTTTAAACACTTTAAACCACGTAAATTGAGTTTCTTGCTGGACAAGATGTTTAGTATATCATACTAAATCTCAGTGGTTAGAAGAGCAAAAGTAAATGGCTGAACTGATATTCATGTAGACTGGAACATGGAATATCTGCTCTTTTTCTGTGCAGATGGACAAATAAGAAAAGCTTATTACATTTCCTTGGAGACAGAATATTTTTGGAAAATCTGAGGTTGTGAGCACAGTTTCACATTTCTGGAATCACACATAAACATATCCATATCATGTCTTTACCCTAAATTGTAAAGTAACCAGCAAAATCCCCACTGAGGGCTGTTGCACAAGCATGTGAACAAACAGGAGATCTATAATGTGTCTAAACATTAGTATAAAAATTTGTAACATTTATATTGTTGTGGTAGGAATGGCCTTGCTGGTGAAGGTAGGAGACACCCATCACTGCATCACTGCAAGCAACAGGAACTGTTACCGCAAGTTGGATGTTTCCTCAAATAGCTTATTTGCAGCAAGTTGTAACATAAAATATCAAATTAGTAGGAGAAGACTTAATCACTTATGTTCTTCAGCTGTTGGACAGTTTTAGAAATAGACAAGAAATACTTAGGAAGCTGTTTATCAGCTAATGAGCTAGTAAATCAGCTAGTGACAGCTTCCTTCCTAATGAAATGCAACTTTTATCATTGCTGCAATTCAGAATTGCTACCAAAGATAAATGTACTGTGCAATTAAATTGGAAAGTCCAGGAAAAGTATCAAGATAAAAATTAATAAACATGAAGTCTGCCTTCAACAAGGACATGTGTTTGGCATATGGAAAGACCTATAGGCAGTATTAGCTAGAAGGATCTCTAGTGCAGTGTCTTGGTGATCATAAGTGCTTGAATTCCTGGACCACGAAAGATGGAAAACAAGGATGATTACATCATTTCCACTGAACTACTATTGTTATTCATAAAGGATAATAGGCAATGTTGATAATTTATGAGCAATGTAAAGATGCAATAAATGATCAATGTCATCTCACTGTAATACTACCAAACTAGAAATTCTACAAGGCTTCTAACTCTTACTAATGTCTGTAAGTTTTAAAGTACAGAGGTTTACAGCTATGGGTGAAGTCTCGCTTAACATACTTGAATTGAAACAAACTGGCAAATATGCAAATAGTTTAATAGCAAAAATATTTTAGTAGTTGCTTGCTGACCTAAGACATGAATTGTCTCTATTGAGACCAAAGTAGCCATTACTTTTGTAATAGGTAAAAACAATCAATGAATATTGGGGTTTGTTACAGTTCAGTTGAGGACAGCTTCTCTGATGATTAAATGGACTGTGTTTTTCCCAGTTTCTTCTCATAGGCCCAAATGGTGCTAGAAAGTTAGGCAGCTTTCCCAAAGCAAGAAGGGAAACCTGCCTCTCTTCTCAAATCTTCTCTGAATTAGAAACATCTGAAGTGTAAAAATTCTACTAATTTCACACTGTGACAAGCTGTAAGGTTTAGAAAAGGCAGAGAGCATTTGAAGTAAGACTGCATTTTGCTCTTCTGAGCTATAACTGAGTAGTTTAGAGGAGATGGAAAAGCTAATAGGATCTGCCAAGCTCAGATTTTCCCTGGTGAGGAAATTTCTCAGAGTGCAGCTGGTGGGGGTGACTTTGTCCCTTTCTCTTCCTCTCATCCCCATATGCGTGCTGAACCTGACTGCAAGTACTGAGCTGGGAGAAGGAAAAGAGGTTGGTAATGGGGGAAAAAAATCACAGCAGCTGTTGGCAGTGCCCTGACCTGCCTCATGCTCAGCACAACACCAAATTGCTTCTGAGATTCAGGAGTTGCAACTGCCAGTGTCACAGCACCACTACTAACCTTTCAAGATGTGATCGGTGTACTTGTCTTGTTTGCACTCTGACTTAGTAACCTGTTAATTCTATAAGTACTTACTTAGGTGTCTTCTTAAAAGATACATTTCCTCATGCATTAAGACTTAGAATTGTATTTAGATGTTTGTCTTAAATTCAACTACTAGCATTTAAATTATGATTGGAGTCAGGTTTTGGTCATTATCCAAGTAGAAACAAAGCAAAAAATTCAATTTCTACTATATATTGTTGAAAGTGACATAAGAAGGCAAAATTAAGGCTTTGTCTCAAAATGTTTGAGTGAGGAGTTTGGAGATTTATTTACTGAATTTTGCCTGTATGGAGCCTAGTACTGCAATAGCTGGGCTACGTAATGTTTTCTGAAGGATAAACAATTTGCTTTCTTTTCCTCAGATTGTTATAATGGAGGTCCAAGGCTTAAAATCGGTCGCTCCCAATCGTATTGTCTACTGTACCATGGAAGTAGAAGGGGGAGAGAAGCTTCAGACAGACCAAGCAGAAGCTTCCAGGCCACAGTAAGCCACTCAGCTGTTGCTGCATTCAGCATCTCTTTCCTTCTTAACATGGAAGAGCCTAGCAGACTATCTTTAACAGTTTTTACAATTAAAATTAATTGTGAAAACTCTAGGTTATGTGAAGGGTTTTTTTACTAGGTAGTTATCTTAAATTCCTTCTGAAAAATTAAAATACAAATAGTAATTATGGTGAAATAAGTACTAAATGTGAATACTGTCCAAATGAATACCATTGAACCTATGTGTGAGGAAAAGAGCTATAGACTGTGTCCTCTGAAAATACAAACCTCTTGATAGATGTTAGCCTGAGGGGATTTTATGTATTCTAGGCTCATGAGCAGGTGGCCTTGTGGAGTGTAACTTGTACAGCTGGTGGAAAATCAATGCTCAGTAATCAATCTTGACAAAGCTTACTCACCTGCTGAGCCTATTTCATTTTAAATTATAAACCCACTTCTTTCAATTAATTTTTGAGGGAGGCAGTCAGCAAACTGACTTGGAAGGGGATAACATCATGCCTTCTGTAGTTGAAGCAGTCAGAGTGGCAAGGAGGAGTAAAATTAAGTGTGGATTTTGGTTGATTTGTCTGACCTGCACACTGACTTCTGGCACTTTTCTCTGTTAAAATGTCATTTGGAAGCTTTTGTAGATAACTTTCTGGACAGTGTGTTGGGGTTTTACTGGCACCATAGTGTGCCTCATGAAAGACAATTTAAAAATCGCAGTAGTTACAGTATCTGAGAACATCTTCAGCAGAGCTGTGTTGGTAGTTTCTATTCCATTTGGGCCACAGGTACAGACTTCTCCTAGGGAAAATTGTAACAGGGTTTAATCTGCCTCTTCTGGGGCTGGAGGAGGAGGAGAACCAATTTGGTGGTCTTTCTCCTAGTTGCAGCAGATTCCCTTAGCAAGTAAGCCAGAAGCCTACTCCAGTGATATATTCAAACAGCTTTGCAGAACTCTAAATATGTGAGAAAGATGTAAAATTCACTTGTCATAGTCCCTGGCTGTGTTCCATCTCCAGGGCTCAGCCTTATCATTTACACGTAGTACCTGAGGAACTTCTAGAAGCAACATGGCACAAAAGGACACAGACACACACATTGAAGCAAGGTCATTAGTAAATATGCAACATCCCCTGCTCATTTGTGGACCCATTGGGGTGTTATCTGGCAGCGTGGGGTCCCATGAAAGTCACAGGGCTTCCTCGTGGAGGCCATGTCTCCAAGCTGTGCTTTGTCTTCAGACTCAAGAGTTGCTCTCATACCATTGCCTGCAATGAGGGCCTCCAACCTTTGCCTACTGTCACAATCAAGACTTCCAGTTCTTCTGAGCCTTTTCTCACTCTTGAACTTGTAAACTTCTGTTTTAAATGGTCAACTAACCTCTGATGTCATTGGTATGGGTCTTCAAATCTCCCTATATTACCTAAAATGCACAGATTCTTGAATTTTGGGCACAGTTACTCTTCCAGAAAACAGTCTGCATGTGTTAAGGGTTTTGTTTCTTTCTAGCCATTTCCAGATATGGTCAACAAAACATAGTAGGGATGGTAAATTCATGGTTTACTTATTACATGCTGAGAGCTGAGGGTTAAGGAAAAGGTTGTAAAACCAATCAAAAGATATGTATTGTGTATAGATATGTGTGGTAAAAGTTACTAACAGATAAGTTGATTTTCCTACCTGTCAGATAAATAGAAACTTTGTGAAAATGAAGTTCCAGAATATATGGAGTCAATACAAGTACAACTGGAATCTTTCTAGGAAAAGGAGTAATATTAGGACCTGCTCTGAGCTTGTAAACTTATTTTCAGACTCAATAGGTATGAGTTGATTGAATATGGGAGAAAGGTTACCAGCTATCCCATGTAAGTGATGTTGTATCAGAAACTTACTTAATCAGAAAACTCATATGGATTTGTGTGGGAAAAATTATGCATCTTCAGGAAATTGATGACTGAACCGTACACTGGAAGGACAGACACCAGAGTTACTGGTGCTGTTGACTTGCTGTCCTACAAAACAGTGTAACATGAAGAGGCATGGCTGATAGAGCTTTAAAATGTATCTTGTTGTGTTCTTCTGAGTCCTACTGTTTTCCATTTTGGGCAGGAGTAATTATGACACACTGCATACATACAGTATGATAACGAGCATATAGAGACGTGTAGTTTGTAAGCATATATAGAAATGTAGTTTGAGGCAATGGAGGTGGATATTAAATTAGACAAGCATGAAATTAGCAAATTATGGGCAAACAGTAAAGAATACGGAGGAATCTGCCTATGGAATGAGAGATGCTGTATTCCACAGTTTAATTTTTCTGTAAGAGCCAAACCAGGTTTTCTCAATGCCTCTGTTTTCATCAGAGGCAGGGCAACTAAGAGGGCTTGACACAGTTTAATCAGAAATTGATGCTGGTGGAAGAGAGCCTAGGAAATACTGTTATAGGCAGGGAAGAGTCCCCAAGTTTCAGAAGACTTAAGGTGTCTCTCTTTTTTAATCTCTCCTATCCCAGCATGTGTCCAGTCATTCTCAGATTGTTCTTACTTTTATGACCAACACATCCCTTGCCCTACATAGTCATCTGCCTCCTCTTGCCTCTCTGTTTCTTCCAGCACTCATCACTATTCCCTGATGGGCACCTGCTGGAGAGGGTCAGTAACAGGGTGAAGATTTGGATGTTCCTCCTGCAAAGGGGGGTTTTAGGAAGAGGTAGAAACAGAAGTGACTTTCTGCTCCTGTTAGTAATGGTGCTGCTACTGGGAAGAGAGATGCCTTCTTTCCCCCTCTGTCCTTTGGCAGCAGTGGGCAAAGTTATATAAGTAGAGGCCAGTGACCAGCTGGGCAAGCACAGCTGGACCATCTCTTTTCTAATACAGGCAATACAAGCTGTGGGCTGCCCTCGGCTGCTGCCTGCTTTGCCTGCTGCTTGACCTGGCTCCTTCCTGGTATAATTTTGGTAATGTCATTCTGATAGGAAGGAAGATAATTGGTGAGGCAGGAGGATAAAACACAAAACACATTGTACGGGGGGAGGGGGGGAGAATCAGGTAGTGTAGTTCAGCTCAACTCTTCAAATCACTAGCAGTAACATATTTATACTGACAAATACCAGATAAATGAGAATATAACTTCAGATTTTATATAGAACATGCAGCTAGAAAAGGGTAGGAAAGTGCTCATACTGATGATAGAATAAGACAGTGAGGAAAAGTGAATGATTACCACCAGCCTGCTGTGGGAGACTGCTGATGAGAGCTCCAAATCAAGTGCTTGTCACAAACATTTTTGTAGTTGGTTTATCGTTTTGAATTGGTAGCTACATCTGTGAAAAAGGCAGTATAAAGAATTATTTATGCCCATTTTTTTTCATCTGCAAAACATCGGTCTATGCAGTGCAATGCTGCTATTCAGTCAGAAGTTTCAAAAGCTATGACAGTGACAAGGAGAAAATGAAGTACTAGGATGAATGCGTTCAGAATGGAGTGCAAGCCAATGTGACCTTAGAGTGGAGACGTATAGAACAGAATCATAGAATCATAGAACAGTTTGAATTGGAAAGGAGCTTAAGATCATCTAGTTCCAACACCCTGCCACTGGCAGGGACATCTCACACAATGTCATGGTGCTCAAGCCCCATCCAACCTGGCCTTGGACACTGCCAGGGATGGACATTCACCACTGCTTTGGGCAGTCTGTGCCAGTGCCTCACCACCTGCACAAGTAAAGAATTTTTTCCTTCTAGCTAACCTGAACTTCCTCTGTTTCACTAACCCCATTACCCCTTCTCCTGTCGCTACCATCCCAGGACAAGAGTCCCTCCCCAGCATCCCTATAGGTCTCCTTCAGATACTGGAAGGCTGCTATGCAGTCTCCATGCAGCCTTCTCTTCTCCAGGCTGAACAGCCCCAACTTTCTCAGACTGTCTTTGTACAGGAGCTGCTCTATCCCCCTTAGCATCATTGTGGCCCTCCTCTGGACTTGTTCCAACAGCTCCATGTGCTTTTTATGTTGAGGACACCAGAACTGTACACAGTGCTCCGAGTGGGGGTCTTATGGGAGCAGAGTATAGGAGCAGGATCACCTCCCTTCACCTGCTGTTTCTGGGCTCAAGCGCACGCTGAAGCCAGCTCATGTTCCAACCCCCAGGTCCCTCTCCTCAGGCTGCTCTGAATCACTTCCCTGCGCTGCCTGTAGCTGTGCCTGGGATTGCCCTGACCCAGGGGCAGGAGCCTGCACTTGGCTTTGTTGAACTTCAGGAGGTTGGCCACCTCTACAGCATGTCCAGGTCCCTGTGGATGCCATCCCTTCCCTCCAGTGCCTCAACAGCACCACACAGCTCGGTGTCATCAGCAAACTTGCTGAGGGTATTTGATCCCACTGTCTGTGTCACCGACAAAGGTGAAGAACAGGGTCTGCCCCAACATCGACCCCTGAGGGACACCATTTGTCACTGATCTCCAGTTGGACACTGAGCCATTGACTTCAACTCTCTGCATGCAGTCATGCAGCCAATTCATGTCTCTCCCGTTTAGAGACAAAGATGTCGCGTGAGAGGATGTTAAATGAAATTTATTTGTTCCAGAGAGCATGAACGTGGCGGTAAGGGCTGGGGGCAGCCGGTCACTTGTGGGTGGAGGGCAGGCCCTGGAGGTCGTAGATCCAGAAGCATGAGTCAAGTGGAGACTTAATTCAGGATTTATTCACTATTCCAAAATGCTGAATAACTTCTCAACTATTTTTATGAGTGTTTATTTAAGTATTCCTCTGACTCCCTGAATGCTACCATAAGAATAGTAAGGAAATAGGAAACAATGTGCTTTCATTAAGGGGAAAGACCTAGTTAGAGTCCCAGAGAGGAGAGCCCACCTTTTATCTGTAAGAAATATTTTCTGGTTCCTTAATGCCTTTAACCCTTGTCCGCTTTCTAGCCCTTTGAATAATAATCTTGTAAGTTTATATTGAGGTGCTTCATTTTCTTCTTTAACAAGCTAAGTAAAGCACTTTTGATATGAATGTTACTGAGTAGCAAATGGTCAATTCTAAAATGCAAATGCTACAAACCAGTATAGATTGACTAAGTTGAAGTCTTGGATAATTTTGCAGACAGATCAGTTACACAGCTTCACATGCAAACCCTATAAAATTTTTATTACTGCCTGTGAAATATTTCTTCATTCCTTCCAGCTGTTTTTCTGCCTTTTAGTCCTGCTGAAAATCCCTCCAACATAGCCTGTGACCTTTTCTGACAGAGATCAGTAGGCAGAGCCTTCAGAAGGCTCCTTCAGTTGTGTGAAACTTTACATAACTTTGTTGCTGTGACACCACAGGGGGGTTATCTTGCAAAATCCAGTGCTAATTTCATTTTTCAAATGTTACTGATGTGGCTCAGCTTTTAGTCTTGTGGAGTCTTGTGTCCACGTGTTTGCTTATCATTGATTTTTATTGATGATGAATATTAAATAGTGTGGTATCTTGAAAGTGTTGTCTTTTGGATATGTATAATCATGCCTAAACATAAGAGAGGGGAGCATGCTATCTTTTATCCCTACAAGTGACATTCTATTGTCACGTATTTAGGCAACAGAAAAAGATCATAGCTTGCATAATGAGAAAATTTTAGTGGAGCCAGGATATTCTTCATGTAAACAAGACAAGATGATCATATTATGCTGCCAGTGATTGTATAACCATATAAAAAGGGCTATTATGTATTACAAGTCTGTGAAGAACACGTAACTATCTGACCAGAGGAGGTAGAGAACCTCAGTCAAGACTGCACAAATTAAGTAAATGCTGCTCAATTTTATTCAGTATTCTACCATTGTTAATTCCAGAAAGTATTTGAAGTATGAGTACTTGTGGATACATCATGAAAGATTACTTAGCAAGAATTTTATAGACCATCTTAAAAAAAAAAAAAAA
>NDXB01019834.1:8621-75576 GCA_002631895.1 Agapornis roseicollis | reverse complement strand
AAAATTATTAGAAAAAATTTTAAAAACCAACTTAAAAAAAAAAAAAAAAGGAAAAAAGGGGTTAATTTTGAAAATTTAACATTTCCTTGAACAACATGGTCACTCATAAAAAAAGAATACTTTTTTTTAATAGAGGATGTCACCTAAGGTGACCTTTTTGAAGGGAGAAAGGATAGACAACATTTATAACCTGTGTCAGTCATGTTCCAAGCATCAGCTAGTTTTATGTCCTCATCATAGTCCCTGCTACTTCCAAATCTTTAGTTTTGATTAAGGGAAACAGGGATGGTCATACCTACAACTGTCACATAACCTGTGATTGTATGACACAGATGTACAAGTACAAAAGGAAAGAGAAGGTACACTTTCTTTTTTCACCTGCTACTGCGCTGATACATCTGCGTAAATGAGATTAATTAATTATAGTCTTAACTTTCAGTGATCATTCCTTGTACTGTTTACATGTGTAAAAATCCATGTTATTGCTCTTGCATAGAAGGGAAAATAGAATTAAAAAGTTGTTCCTGCCTCATATTGTTTTCAGTCGAGACTAAGCATAGGAAGAAACAAGAGAGAAACACAAAGTGTGTCCTAATCAGCTAGTAATCAAACTTGTTTATTACTGGCAAGCCATCCAACTCTCCTTAGGGTGTGGGTTTTTTCTGTTGTTTGGGTGCTTATTTATTGAAATGAGGTTTTTTTGCACATGGGATTTCTATAGAAGGATAGTGAGATTGCGGTTTCAAAGTGCCTCATCTAACTATGCTTAGCTTATTGTTCCTGTCCTTCCTATTGTATCTTCTAAGGATTTAGCTTCTTGAACGGAGTTTTTTACTTAATGGACTTCACCAGTTCTTTTGATTATTACCTTTGGAAGTTTTTTTACTTTCAGAGAAGTGCAGCAAAACCCATTGCTGAACTTAAAGAATAACAAAATAGAATTGTTCATCCTACTTTTGGCTTTCAGACTTCTTTTCTTACATTTTATGCAACATTTACAAAAGTGAGGTTGCATATTAGAGAATCTCTGTGTATTACTAGTGAGATCATTTTAAAGGCTAAAGCCTGTGAGACATAATTATGGTGATGTGGACAACGCTGAAAACTTGGTCATCTTTCCATAAGCATTTGGGAATTTTAGGGAAGTCACTGAGGTAATGATCATGACAGGAAACAAAGTTTGTCTGCTTTCATAAACTAGGTTTGAGTTGCATAATGATTATTATAATTTGCTCTAAGATTCATCTTTGTATCTTTAATGGACAAATTCTGTCATGACTTCATCTTTTATGGCAGTAAGTCTGGTTTTTTTTTTGGATTGTCATGATTCAAACAATTCACAAAATAAGGTTGAAGAAACTACTTTTCAAAAACTTGGATGCTATGAACAAATACCATGTATGTCAGTCTAGTATCCAGCTGTGAAGAGGAAAAAAATTACAAGTGGGAAATTATCTAATGTTTTCTTTGTTCTGCAAAAGAAAAGATGGAGAAGAAAAAAGAATCATTTATCCCAGCCAGTGTTGTGGATTAATGGTGGAAAATTTTCACAAAAGGAGTATGGATTCACCTGAAAATTAACATGACGGTTTGATTCAGTTGTTCTTTATGACTAATCAATTCCTTGTTTTTTTAAAGAAAGGAAATAATACCTAATCAGCTCAAATATAAAAAGCAATATGATATTCACAAAAAAGGTACAGAATTCCTAAAATACTTAAGTTTCTATGCTATGTTCTGTCATTGATTACTATTATAAGTTGTCTAAGATGTTTTTCACCTCTCTTATTGCAGAGAAATATGAATTACATACGGGCTCTTAAAAGAAACTTGAAATTCAACTGGATAATAAACAGAGCAACCTGATTTTAACTGGCCTTGCTCTGAGCAGGGTTTGAACAAGGTCACTTCTAGCAGTTCCTTCCAGCATAAATATTATGGTGATTCCATGATTAATTCTCAAAATATTCTCCATAAGCCTGTCTACCTATGATAAAAGGGAATACTCACTTGTCAGATCAAGAAGTTTGGTATGGAAGAAATTGGGATGAGAGGAGGAAGGAGATAACTACATTTGGTTGTAATCTCTATTTGGATAGTTAGTAATAAACCCAATCCTTCTGCCACCAGGGCATATCTTTTTTTTATTTTTTTCACCTTAATTTCTTTGATTGTTCTGTCTAAATCCTAGTTGTTTTCCTTGCTGCTTTGTGCTCAGCATGATAATAATTGACTGAAAGCAACCAGGATTTCTGCCCTGGTGTGATGTTTGCACATCTGAAGACTGTGGCTTTGGTGCACTGCCTTCTGCTGCCATGCTTAGACCACAGGCAGAAAGCCAGTGGGATGAGGGCTTTATGATTAAGAGGTGCTCCATTCAGAGTTGAGTTATTAACTCTTTTCATCTAATGTCACTACTGGAAAGAATGGCTGTTTCAGGGTGACTGTCCTTTAGCACATATAATGACATTATATGTCTCTTGCAAGACTGATACCAGTTTTATTTCATAGTGTTTTTTTGAAATCTTGGGAGTTGAAGATGTATGTCCCACTGTTCACTATAACAGATGTGTGTCCCACTGTTTCACTATAACAGGGCTTAAAGAAAGACTTTACACACTGCTAATGTACATGATGTATCTGTTTCCATTCTGATTCCTACCTAATCCACAGGAAGTGTGACTAATATTTTGCAGACAGTAATAAGTATTCTTTAGCATTGCACTAAAGCATCAATAGATGTGTGATCCAGCTTCAAACTGGATGACATTTGGCTAGGAATAGTGTATTTCTGAGCCAAAGCCAGTTAAATCCTGTGTAGAAGAAAAATGTTTTGGATCATGCTAAGGTTCACACTAATACAGATATCTAGCCTCTGGCTGGGTCAAGTGAAAGTTAAGCATTCTGTAAAGTATCATGTAGAGGGATGGTGGTCTGTCTGAAAAATTATGGGGTTGGGAAGGATTGCCTCAAATTTTACCTCCAGTCTCCTTTTGGAATACTCTTGTAAAGTGGTTTCTCTTGTTATTCAAGGTGCTCTGCACCTGGCACATGTTTGGAAAATTTTATTATTTTGTATGGGCAATACTGATATGAAAACAATTCCTTTGATTTCTTTTGAAATGGGACATTCTGATCACATCAAAATTTACATTTTCAAAATATACCAACCTTGTATCTGAGTTTGAAGATACCTTTCAAAAATTTGCTTATATTTGTTATTGGCAATATAATACAGGTATAACATTTGACTTGATACAGTGTTTGAATTTTATGGTTTCATTTAGATTTGGTTTGTTGTTTTGGTAAAGAGAATGGTTGAAGAAAATGGTTTAAAAGAAATAATTCTTTGCTGTTGAGTCCCCTTCAGGCCAAGAGTACTTTGAACATCTCAAATGCTCATGACTGTCAGAAGGCTGGTTTTCACCCTGCCATGAACAGATTCTGCTGTCACTGTGTTAGTATTGAGACTCCAAGGTGTCAAGAGGTCCAGTATTTTTTTGGAATACAGAATATGCCACTGAACAGATGAAGAAAAAAAAATCATAGATCTTGAAATTTCTTAATAACTGTGTATCATATAAGGTATGAGTCTCAAGGTTAAAGGACCTACTTGAAAGCAATACCACCAGACTGAGAGTAAGAGGGCAGAAGAAACAAAGACAGAATAATGTGGACATAATAAGAACAGTAGGAACCAAAGCAGTAAAAGCGGTTTCAGAGTGAAAGAGAAAGAAGTGTGATGCCAGATGGAATACTGAAATTTTCTGATTTGATTCCTAGGTCTTCCCTGATAAATGATGCATGCGCATATAGGTCAATTTTGTGTTTTCCCACATCTTTAGACTGAGGTGCCATCTATCTGCTTCATTGAAGTACTGTCAGTTTATTAATATTTGAACAACATTTTGAAGGCTTAAAGTGTTGCACAAATACTAAATAACATGAAATAAACAGGATTTGCAACTTTTAACCATGTTGGGATGAATTCAGAATTATCTTTATCAAGGCAATATTGAAATAAATATGGATATAGAAATTTCAAAAGCATAGATATTTATGTCTGGCCTTGGTGTCCAGCACCTAGCTGGGTATGAAACTCAGTGGGAAACAGGAGTTAACGTCTCTCACTAATTCTTCACACAATATGTAGCAGTGGTTCTCAGGACTTAGCAGTGTGTCAGCCTTGTTATGTACCACTTAAAATCTTCACCCTGACCTGCCTTGGTTGCCTGTATCAAAGTCAGATGGGAAAGCAAGGCTAAGTAATAATTTATTCATACCAGTTTATGTTTGTGATGACAATACTTGTCATAATAGCATTCTGTAGTGTTAGAATGCACTTTCCTCATTTTCAGTGTAGAAAGTCTAAATGAGTATTTTCACTAATTTGCTTATTATGCATTAAACCTGTCTTTCGGTTTTCCTTTCAGAGTTGCATTAGACACATTTTTAAAGAAAAACTATTCATAATTTAGCTTTTTTTTACCAAGTCATTTTTCAGATTCTAAAAATGTTTTATGTTTAAAAAGAAATACATTATTGTGCCTAACTCATAATTAGCTCTGTCATAAATGGGTAGAATTCTGAGCTCTGTTAATTCCTTTATTTCAAACAGTTATTTTTACCAAAAGTCAACCCTGAAAAAACACCATATGATCAGATTATTCTTTTCAGATTAGTCTAGTCTAAAGGGGCTTTACAATCCAGCATATTCATCAAAGCACTGTATCCTTGTTTTTGCCAAAGTAAGGATCCATTTGGAACTTTCAGTTCTTCAGAGCACAGTTCCAAGAAAGGGTTACCAATGTTTTGTAACAACCACCCCAAAAGCCTTTAACTTTTCTGGTAAATCCACGATGGGGAGGAAATATATCACTTTTTCTGCATGACTGGATTGGACAGTGACTTGACAATGCAGTCAGAAATTGAATGTCGAGTTACTTTTATATGCAAGTACAAGTGCTGAACACCCAACTTTTCTATAAGGGAAGTGCTCAAGAGATAGCTTGCTAGTCTGCATTTCAAACTGCTAGTGTGCTGAGTCAAAAGTTCCATAGAGTTGGAAATAAATGAAAAAAGGTAAAAGAGAAAAAAAGGGTGAGGGAGGAACAGTATTGTGGACCCTGCTTGTGTGGAATGAAAGGTGATGCAGACAATTAGGTGGCCTTCCAACCTTATACCAAAATTTCTTTTTTTCTGTACTTCTTCCTACTGTCATCCATCTCTGTAGAACAAATTATCTTTCTCATATATATATATATATATATTGTAGTTTTAGGAAGATTTTGATGTGTTAAAACCATTACTATTTTAATGCTCCTTCACTAGCTGACAGCCTGAAAGTTTTTATGCGAAGTGTTAATGTTTCTGTAGTAGGGATTAAAAAACAACGAATCTGCAGTTCTTAGCAAGATTTCTGCATAAAACAGGAGGATCACAATAACACAGGGAAGAGCAGTTAAGACATATAAAAGATTAGTTTCAAACTTTCTTTATATGTTCCTTTTCAGCTGCAGTTTAATGTGCTTGCTCTGATGGAGGAAATAATGCTCCTTCCATTTCCATCAAATAATGAGCAATTTTCAAATAAAAACATGTATTTATTTGCAACCTAAACCCCATTATAAGCATTATAAAAAGGTACAAGCAAACTCTTTCCATTGTGGTTTCAAACATGAATTCCAGATTCCACTGATGTAATGGAGAAAATATACGTGTATATATATACATACATACATGTGTATATATATATATATGAATATAAACATAATGGTTGTAATATTGCACATAAGTAATAATCATTGCCCTATTAAATCCCTGATGCTGCATAACAAACTTCTGTCCTTGTGCAGTAACATTTTGACATCCTTTTTCATAGCTTTCATAAAAGGGATAAGATGGAATGTTCATACTATTTTGTAAGTTGTGCAGAAGTCAGAAAATAAACATAGGATCATAGAATAGAATCATAGAATAGTCAGGGTTAGAAAGGACCTTAAGATCATCTAGTTCCAACTCCCCTGCCATAAGCAGGGGCACCCCACACTAAATAATGCCACCCAAGGCTTCATCCAACCTGGCCTTAAACACTGCCACGGGTGGAGCACTCACAGCTTCCTTGGGCAAACCATTCCAGTGCCTCAGCACCCTAACAGGAAAGAATTTCTTCCTTAGATCCAATCTAAACCTCTCCTGTTTAAGTTTGAACCCGTTACCCCTTGTCCTATCACTACAGTCCCTAATGAAGAGTCCCTCCCCAGCATCCCTGTAGGCCCCCTTCAGACACTGGAAGGCTGCTCTGAGGTCTCCACGCAGCCTTCTCTTCTCCAGGCTGAACAGTCCCAACTTTCTCAGCTTGTCTTTGGATCGTATGAGACAGCTGTTAGCAGTAAGGCCATGATTCATCCTGCTGTCAGTCATTGCCGGACAGATGGGTATTTTGTGCTTGTAAGAGAAAGGGGATGTTTATGATGTTTGTCCAATTATTAATGGAGAAGAACTATCAGGAATTATTACCAACTGATACTCTCTTTGAGAATCTCTGTAAAAAAGCCAAAATCAGATAAGTATGGCTTTAACTCTATTCTTGTTTGGCTGAATGGAGCCTTCTCATTAAATTAAGTATTTATTGTTAGATTGCTGTGGGGTAACTTGCACTGCTGGTACAGTGGCTTGCTTGCCATCTTACTTTTCTTTTTCCTCTCTCCATCTGTATATATTCAGTTGTAGTTAGTAATATGCAATACTTCATAAATTCCACATTCACACGGTACTTCACTAATAGCAGAATGTTTCAGGCCTGTATTTAAGGTGTTCTGAAGTAGACTAAAGTATTACTGTAGTCAGATGTGTCAGGGAGGAGCTGTGTCATCTGTCTTTTTTGTTTCCTAGCCTTCCCTCTCATGACTTGCACTGTGAGTATGATTTCTAACCTGAGGATTATAGATGCTTATTTCTCTACACTTAAAGTATGTTTCTAAGCAAAGTAGAAATAACAAAGTTGATACAGATTCTTAAAATAGTTCAGACATGAACATGGAGATGTTACACAGACCTCAACATTATGTTTTCAGTCCAGCTCCACAATGTGCAAATATGAAGTGCTGGTAAAACTTAGACATACGGAGCAGTCAGATGCCTAACGAACTCATTTTGGTGCATCGTCCTGCTCACTCCAGCTCTGTAGCTCATCTCTGTGTGGATAGGAAGTAAGAAAACTCTTGTTGAAGACCTCTTAAGGTGATTTAATGAGGTATTAAAGAGGCCAGTTGAGGTAGATTTAAATCAAGAGTCAAACCCAGAAAGGTGCAAAAGGAAGCATGAAAGAGACCCATGGATTCTGGTATTAATTTCAAAAAGGACACTATTTCTGAATGGCTGAGGACAATCAAATCCTGACGGTGGAAAGTTCTGTGGACTTGCTATTTTGTCAGAAAGAAAATAGTTCAGTAAATAGGGATGAAATCAATTTTCTAGATGTTTCTTAGAATAACAAATTTTAAAATGTTCACTTCCATTGGAGGGTGGGGATTTAAGACCTTATAAAGAAAAGTTTTGACTAACAGAGACCATGATTAGAGTGGAAAACCTCAGAGAGAAATTTGCTGCACTTTCAAGCATATGAAATGTGTTCCAAAATGAAGTAGAAAACCAAATTTCCTTAGAGAGTGTTCTGTGACACAGTGATAAATCTTTAACTGAAATAAACATCCGTGTCTTTGCTGGTAGTGGATACTTTTGTAATGAAGGGAAATCAACTTTGGCAAAGGAGTTTGTCACTAATTACAATATCAGCACATGTACCTCTGACAGCAGTGTAAATATGGTGGAAAAACTGGGGCTTATAGTTGAAGGTGATCAAATGTCAAATCATTGCAGTTTCTATAGCAATGAGTAGATGAAAGCAGAAAAATTATGTGTACAAAGGAAAATGATGTGGCAAAATGAGAGCCTGAAGAGGCAGGATTTGGTTTCTTTCAGGCTTGAAGTTGATAAGTTTAGAGGTCTAATAAGCTACAGAGTCTGTGGTTAATGAGTTAGTGAGTGACACTGCAGCATGAAGTACTGAAATTATTGTTACTTTTGATTTCTCCTCTACCAAGATCTAAAATAAATGAACAGATTATAATGGGACATTTTAATTCAATGTGAACACTACAAGAGATCCACACTTGTTTTAACAAAAATTTTGCACTTCCCATCTACATACACTGGTCATGTTCACATTAGCAACAATCATTGGACAGGTATTCATATACCAGCAGCTTCTTCAAATCTGTGGAAATGACTCCTTTCCTGTTTTTCATTGCTTACATACATTTGATAGTTAAAACATATGCTATTACAAGTGCAAAGCATTAAATTTTTCTGTTGTGTTAAGAATTATTAAAGATACACTTTTGTAAATGGCCATTGAAGAAGGTGAATTAATTTGCCTGTTCTTCCTTCTGGCTCCTACTTACACAGTTCACTATCTCCATAGCAGAGTAAGCTTGAAATAAATTGCCTCAAACACACTTTGACTCAAATGAGATCAAAATGGTACATATAACTTCCTTCTCTTTTCACAGAAAATCAAATTGCAACCTACAGGTTCACATGCTCCCTTGTACTCAAAGTGAAAGGCTCCTGTAGGATTTATTATCTCGTAGAAAATATTTAACTGTTATTGCTGTCAAAATATAAAGAAAAGCAACTTTTCCTTATGCTGTACTCAAATTCTGGTATCTACATTTTTAGTTCTTACTTAAAAACAGTGAAAAGGTCAGTCAGTTGAACAAATAAAAGTTACTCAATCTTATGCATAATACAGACAATCTTTTGTGTGCTGGTTGACTTTTAATCAACTTGTCAGAAAGATACTTCTGAGAAGTACTGTAGTTTCTCCAGGACAATGTTAGGGTGCAACCCCAACCTTAAAAGAAAAATATAGATTTGTCTGACCTATATCTAACAGGTTAGCTTTTAAATTTAACAGAAATATTCCACTACAGCTACTCCAATGAGATTAAGCAGATATGAGAACAGGAAATACTAGCATTTCAATAGGTATTAATAAATACATTTGACAGAAGATAAATGTGTTATGGAAGAAAAATGTTAAATTTTTGAGAAACCAAGTGGGTATAATTATATTGGCACATAAAATCTATAAATTTAAATAATAAATTACAGTAGTGGCAATCAAAATCTGTGTCATAATAATTACTGGTTTGGTATTGATTCCATGAATTATTAGGTATCCTAACCTATTTTTCACATTTAAACTAAATAGCCCATTGAATAGACACAGAGTTGTAGAATAAATCACAAGAAGTGTGGAGAAAGTTGACGGAATTTTACAGTGGAAATAACAAATAATTCAGTAAATTCCTATTTATTGGCTAGGTAAGCTATATTTATGATTTTGCATTATACATAGGATTGATTACTTGCAGAGTTCTTAGTCACAGATGATGTGGGACAGTAGATTCTCCAAAGCTGTTGCTTACTATTACATTATAAATAATATTAAGATGATCTATACACTGAAAATCTGGTATCTTTTTATCCTCTGAGATAAAGAAGCTGAAATGTAATATGTCTTTCAACGGAATTCGGTTAAGGCAAAGTATTATGCATAAAAAGAAAGAACAAAGAGTTAATTTGTTGAGTGGAGTCTAATGAGATGTTATAAAGGAAATAGCTGGGGGGGGAATTGAAAGCCATCAGATTTTGAGCACCAACACGATTTCAGAACAGCAAAGTGTATTTCAAAATTATCTGGTTTATATATACCTGCATGCTTTCCTCAGTCTACCTCCTGGTTTGGATAACCCTTAACAAATACTGAGTGTTTTTAACAAGACAAAAGCTTATTAATAGGTGCTGAGAGTGCAAAATACACACAGTAAGGCCATTTTACACTTAATTTTATACTGGAAAATTTTTAATAGCAACACTGTCCATATGGGTGTGGCTACAGCTGGGAATTCAATATTACACATTTTAGTTATGCTTAATCTGACTTAATCTGCTTTATTAGCAGCATATGGAATAACATGCTTTTAAATGTACAACACATAGATAAACTCAATTTCTGTCTGGATTATTGGGTTTTTCATACCATTGTGATTTTTGAAGAAGCAAACTAAAGCAAACATGATATTGCTTCTATTTGGCTGCTTTCTCCTAACTTCTGATTTCAGACAGTGTGAAGTAATACCTGTGCCACAACACAAAACTCCCGCAGAAACAGGGCTTATGTTCTAGTAACCCACAAGGCATAAAGAGATGAGCTATGAGCCATGTGTAATTTGCTGTGATATTGGCAGCTGAGAGAAATACCAGATGCCCACAAGTAAGCATCTTGCAAAAGAATACAACCCTAGATTTGCCTTATCTAACCAAACATGATTCCTCATGTGTTCTTTCCTGAGAAATTGTGATAAAAGTCTAGGCAGTAAGATCTGTGACCCATCTGCTCTAGCAGATAACTTGCTTCCAAAGGCATGGTCATAAGAGATTATGAGAGTCAGCTGAAGTCCTGATCAGCCAGGAGGGTGAAGATAAATGCATGGAATGTTTGCACTGTGAACATTAAGCTTTAGGAACTGGTTCAGACTTGCTTTTCAGCCAAGGATTTTCATTTAATGCTGTAGATGGAATAAGGGGTACAAGGCAGATGTCATTCAAGCCTAGTGATCAGATCTGTGTTAAAGATGATTTCTAGTACTACAGGAGTACCAACAGAAGGTTAGTCCCATCCGCATCAGTCTCTTATTGTTCATCTCAATGAGAGAAGCAGCAAATTCTGCCAGGCTCCCTGGGCAAGGCTCAGGTGTGTCCCATCCCTCCCTCCCTCCTCTGTCCTGCAGAAATGGAGCCTGTGTGTGCGTCTCCCAGGAAAGTTAGACCACTTTCTGGGGAGGTCCTGGAGCCAGATGCTGGGGTGCCCAGACCCCAGTACATGCTGTGACACAAACCTATTGCTCAGTGACAACCAGTGAGTCTCTTTGATTTCTTTTTTCTGTCTGTGAGTTAATGCTAGCACTACATCTTTGCAGAGAGGGGTTTGTTTTGTTAATAGGAGATACCCTTGATTATTTGAGTTATTCTGTCCATTGCAATGTGCACTGTTCAAGGCCTCTGGATGCCCAGGGTTGAATATATCTTAGTGACTGACAGAGAGCAGCTAACAAAGTGCTTGTGTTTGCATTTACAAAGCAGCATTCTTCCTGAGTAGATGGATCTGGAGGAAGACTAAAGATGCAAATATGTCATCCTTTATGAAGATGCTTTCTCCTTGGAAATCTCATTTCTGTATTGTGATAAACCCTACCTCTGGAACTGCCACTGGGAGGAGCAGCAGGGCTGGGTATTGTCTTGTCCTGCAACTGCAGCATAGAATCATAGAATCATGGAATAGTTAGGGTTGGAAAGGACCTTAAGATCATCTAGTTCCAACCCCCCTGCCATAAGCAGGGACGCCCCACACTAAACCATGCCACCCAAGACTTTGACTAACTTGGTCTTGAATAGCGCCAGGGATGGAGCACTCAACCTCCCCAGGCAACCCATTTCAGTGCCTCACCACCCTAACAGTAAAGAATTTCTTCCTTATATCCAATCTAAACCTCTCCTGTTTAAGTTTGAACTTGTTACTCCTTGTCCTGTCTCCCACTTGGGAAGGTAATTCCATGTCAGAATCCCTATTTCAGTTACCACTTCAGCTAAGGCTAGGGCTACATCCACCACAGACAGAGTGAGCATCAGTCTAATCCAGACAAAGCAAAGAAGAGAGAATGTAACATAACATTCAGTTAATTTTCAGTGAACCTCACTTCTGTAGTGTGGCATGTGTTCAGCCACCTGGCTTATACAGAACCACTGCTTTCCTAAACCTCTGGTTTCAGTTACCTATGACTTTCTCGTGAAGTCTCTAACACATGTTAGAGAAGGACTTTCTTCTACCTATTAAGTCCCTTTTACTGGAGAATTGCTACCATATATGTTCATTTTCCAACAATGCAGACACTGTGTAAATCATTCCTGAATGTAGAATAAAAATAACTGCTTTTGTAAATGAGACAGAGATTTTTAGCTTGTGTAATATATGCTTTTACAGTGTATTCTTCAGGCCATCTCTTTTCACTATTTCTTTAGTTTCTGCTAATCTTAATGTCTCTTCTGGAAATAAAAGGAGAGAAACTGGAGCTGCAGTTACTTTTTTTTTGTGTGTTTTGGTTGTGCCTAGTAGCATAATCAAAATTAGTGCCATCAAAGCAATGAGTACCATGCACTTCTTTAGGGAAATGGAATACCTTGTTGAAGGAAGTTGCAATCTAAGTTGCTGACAAAGCAAGTGTCTTAACTGAGATAAGAAATGCTCTTTCAATGAAAAACCCAAGTTTCTTTGCTGTATTTAAGTTTTCTAAAAGCATGAAGCCTTGTGGCAATAATTGTCTTGCAGAGTTGTAGTCACTCTCATAAATAACATTTCTTTTCTCCATTTTTTGTGTTTATGTTTGCATTTTTCCTACCTGCTTATACTAAGTTGTAACATCTCATAAAACATAAAGTTTTCTCTGATCAAGTCTCTTAATTTCTGTGCTGTGTGGTAACCTAAATGTATTTTTTTTTCGAATTGAGAGATAATTCTTTGCTGAAATAATTTCACTTGTGTGCACAAGATAGTGAACATAGAATCATTCAGAATCATAGAATAGTTAGGGTTGGAAAGGAGCTTAAGATCATCAAGTTTAAATCCCCCTGCCATGGGCAGGGACTCCTCACCTCGGACCATGTCACCCAAGGCTCTATCCAGCCTGGCCTTGAACACTGCCAGGGATGTTTAATAAAACAAATATCTCTCTTTTGGGTTTTTTTCATTAACTAATCTATGATTTTTATGACAAAAGTCATACAGAAAAAAACCTGGTTTGGCTTCTTATAGAGAAAAGCCAATTCTCCCATGTAGATATTTCATCTTGGATGATCAAATATAAACCTGCTCTCTCTATCCTACCCTCTCCCCCAAAAAGTTTGAAATTAAGTTCTACAAGTGTATTAGTAAATACTCTGTACAAAAGATTACAGTCTTATCACTCTCAGGCCTGTCCTCAGCCCCAGTTAAATTCTGTTATTTTATTTGTTGCAGGTGGGGAACTCAAGGGGATTTTACCACTACTCACCCTCGTCCTGTTGTTAAAGTAAAGCTCTTTACAGAAAGCACCGGGGTGCTGGCACTTGAAGATAAAGAGCTGGGAAGAGTGAGTATTATACATAGACATGAGAAATACATGAGAAATTATGCATAGAAATGTAAATATTGCTAAAACATGCCACAAACTGGTGTAAGGCATTCAGTGTAGCACCTGTTCTGCTGCATTTGTACCAAACAGTGCTTTCTTTTCTAAGAGTTTCTAGGACTGGAGGTTAGAAAGATTTTAAATTAATTTGAAGAATGGAAACATTTCAGATGTCTATTATTGAATATAGCCTTTTCCTTAACTGTATCCTGTGGCCCCAGATGGTTTGTTTTTCCCTGCCACCTCACTCTTCTCACTCCTGGCTGCCTCAGGACATATCTGTTTGACAGCTGGTCAAGCCAGTCTAAAGAAAGTAATAACTTTCCTTTCCTGACTGGGAGTGGCAAAGGGAGAAAGAGAAAATAAAAATAGCTAATGGATGGGGGTTAGGGCTGAGCTCACTGCACTGTTGTTGGAGTCTGACCCAGCTTTCCCAAAGATGAAGCACGATACATGAAAAGTGACAGAGGGAAGAGCTATCTTCTGTTTCTGTTGCAGATTCTTACTTCCCTTCAGCAGAGAGTCTGCATGCTTTTATTAGGAGCTCTGAGATTTGGCAGTTTGTGCCAGAATTAGGCAATTAAATCATCACTTATTCCTGGTTTTTTACTCCCCTCGTAACAAAGGACAAAGTCCATCACCTTTTATCCCCTTGCATTAAAGGCTGTGCTGAGATTGGGCATAGCAACCGGAAGTACCTAAGAGATGCATGGATATAGATTCTACATTTTGTAATACATTAGGTGTTTACCAAAAATGCCTAGGCCTCTCCTTGTGCCAAAAAAACGCCTTTTGTAGAACTTAACTCAATAAAAGATAAACCTCCCACAATGCCCTTATGTACAGTCTTTAGCACTGGAAAACAATGAAAAAGGGCATGTTTGCTGTGCGTCAGCCCATTTGCACCTTCCAGGTCCAGCAGTACCTGGTGTTGCTGACAGACACCTTGCAGCTGCTGGTGGTAGACACTTGACTTAGGAGAAGGGGGAATCTTTCCAATCTCTGGTTAATTTGAGAGTGGTAGTTGCTAGCTTCAGGGGAGATTGGAAGAATATTTTACAGACTTTTTACAAAGTCATTTCAAGGTATTGTGTATACTCGTGGTATGCATTTTACCTTTCAAAGGCTTGTTTTGTTGCTGATGGCTTTGTCTTCAGGTTTGAGAGATTTAAATTCAGGTAACCTTTGAAAAGATACAGGATGTCACTGGGTAAGTTTAATAAAGTTTGGCAGCTTTGTGCCTGATCAGTTCACTGCAGTGATTCACAGGAATGCTTCTGATTCAGTGAAATTTGGTATGCTCTGGAAAGGTCTGAAGATACCTCTGCTGGTACTTTTTTTCTCTACCTAAAAATTCAAGTCAAACTTGCCCTTTCTGAGGTAGATTGCTGTGGATGTTAATTCCCATCTGTCAAGTACATTCCTCAATGCATGTGTCTTGACCTGATACTGCTTTTCTACATTATTGAGGTTTGCAGTTCCCGTACCCTGGGGTCATTGTGAAGGTTTTGTTCTGTTTAATCTATAATTAGAAATGGATGGAGTCATCGAGCTTGAACTTTTTGAACTTCCATCACATACCAAAGGGTTTAGTCTGCCACTAAAGGATCAGCTTTTTATGAATACAGATTTAAGGTGTGAAATATACAGCCACCAAAGGTTTCTCTAGAAGGTGTTTCCTTTGACCCCATCAGTCCATGGCAGTCTCTCACAGTTCTGAACTTAAGATGTAGTCCCTGATCTCAGTATGATGCCACTGCAGCAACTCAGTTTCGGGAGGAGGCACTGCTGATTTCCAGAAGTAACTAGCTCATGGTAGAGCAGAAGGGATGCAGGTTTGTGCTTTCAGTAAAGAAGGCAGACCATGCTTACAGCTTTATGTACTCCCTGTTGGAAAGCAGAGTCTGGGGACTGCTTGGCCTCTGTTTCAGAAGTTACCAGATGAGCACCAAGCAACAGAAGGGATGTTGTCTGTACTTAAAATGTTCTTCCTTCAAGACATTTAAGATGTGCTTAACTAACATGAAGAGTACTTACTACATCACTTGTCTCATATTGTTCCTTTCCTCTAAAATGGCAGAAATAAATCCAGTTGTCAATGCTGAGAGAATGTTTTTCTTATTGGGGGATATTCTGGCTCCCTGCTGTTTTAAGTGGGTTTTTTTTAAAAAAAAAAAAACAAACCAACAAACCAAAACCAAAACCAAACCAAACAACAACCAAAATCTTAACCTTTATTTTCTGTTCTACATAAAATGAAAGAAGAAATAGAGACATGTGGTGCACAGGAGGGGAAAGGATGTTATTTTGATTTGGGTTCTGCAGAATGTGAGCTTCCTGAGTTGCAGTCTGTGTCTGTGGTTGTGGAGACCTCTACATACAGTCAGCTCTGAATTTAACTTCTAGGAAGTGAGGCAGGCTGCACCTTTCAAGCTGTGTTTTTTTCTAATGAAGAAATGTTAAGGACATACTTTACTCAAAATCTTTGAAACATGTGGTGCAGTTTCTATGTGACTGACGCGGATCTGGCTGTTCCAGTAATTTTTGTATGTGCATACAGAAGGCAGAATTATGTTTGCATTTGTACATGCAGCAACTAAGGAAGCATGAAGTAGCCTCCAGAATTTGGTGTAAATACTTCTGAAAAACTAGCCTGGTGGTTTCTGAAACTCGAGGATCTGACACCGCTTTTCCTTGTTCAGTGCTTTGTGTATGAAGATGTTCAAACCTAGTAATTCAAAGTGACAGCCATTGTGGTTGCTTAGCACACATGTGAACACAATGTGAGAACAGCAGGTGGTGTTTGATTGCTGATACTTTCTGAATTTAAGATTTTTTTCAGCCTTGTCGCTCTGACTATTCAATTAGAAGGGGACTATTGTCTCACAACCTGCTTGTCACAGTCAGCTGCAGCCAGGAATAATTAGCTGTGCAGTTATGGGTGTTTTTCTTTAGTGCTGTTACTCTGCGTTTGATTTAAAGACATGATAAAATAACTGCATTGCTACGTACCTGTACTCACATGATTGCCTAGTTTTTGAATGCTGACTACACCAGGCACGTTGTTTATCTTATGTGCTGCGTTCAAAGAGCCGCTGAGCAGAGACAGTTTCATACTGTGAATATGTTAATTTAAAGCCTGTCATCCTGAGGAACGTGCTTCTCCATCATATATTGAAATGACTGAGGTTTTGCAGGTTGGAGTTTTTCTGTCTTTTAAGTTTGGAAAATGATAAGAGATTGCTTCCACTTCCCCCCTTTCCCTTGCTCCCAGAGCAGTCTGCCTGTCAGCATCCTGCTATGTCTGGCTGAGTGTGTTATTTCCACACTAACAGGGGGCTTCTCAGTAGCTTCTTTGAGAATACCTCTTGTTAAATTCTTGAGGCATTTTTCATTCAGGCATGCTGTTTCTTAGATTTGGGGAAGGGCTCTTTGTGAAGGAATTTTTATCAGTTGCTAAAATCTATTAAGGTAAGTGTTCAGTGGCAGCATCAGCAGAGGTTCCTTGATGGCAGAAATTGCAAGGGCGTCCCAGTTCTTTGTCAGCAACAGTCTATCTATCTCTTTCACCATGTGCCTGTTTAGTTTTCATTTCTTTTTAACCACCTATTACCCAAAGCCTTTTCTCAGTGTTTCAGCTGTAATACAATCAATTGTAGCTGAAAAGCAAGAGATCACTCGATAGGTGAGGACATAGAGTCATAGAAAAACAGGCTGAAAGGGAGGATGGAGCTTGTGTAAAATGCACATAAACTCTCCTGGTGATCTTATTAATCCTTTCTTTAGTGGCTCCCTAGGTGAGAACTCTTCTAAGGGAGTTACTTTCAGGAGAGCCATCCTTCCACTTCTGCCTCCAGTCTTGTCCCTTTCTTGAGCTGCTTTTGCTTCATCTTCCTGGCAGCAGTGCATTGTGACTTAACTGGCATTAAGAGGACGTAAGTGTGGTTCTCTGCTTGGCAGGCTGCTGCTGGGGCATTCAAGGGAACTCCACTTCTTCCCACACTGACAACAGCTTCTGGCTTTCTGACATTAACCTGTCTTTGGGCAAGGGGCTGACATAACTCAGAACAGCTCCAAACTTTCAAGTTAGGGGAGAAGGTGACTTGAGAGGAGTTGGTAGACATTCCTATAGAAGAACTGGTAAGAATACCCTAAGTAAGGCTGGGACCAGAGCTACATGAACAACAGAACACTAAAAGGTCTCTCCACTGTTACTGGTCATCTGTTTCCTATCCCAAACCAGTTTCAATAATTGTTGGTCTGTAATAACTATTTCCAAATCAGTAAAACAGGGTGTATTTAACTAGGAAGTTTCCCTACAATCTTTGCTGAGACAATGACCAGAATCATAAATTTGCATGTGACAAATAATAATGGGGCTTATTTCATGACATAAAATTTGCCTGTCCTCTCTGCTTGCGCTGGAATCTTTTCAAATCACTACGTTTAAAACATGAAAGAAAAAGCTTTCCATAGAATCTGTTAGTCCTGTTGTTTGAAAAAAGCTTCAACAAGTGCAGTTGAGGGAGCATATGATCTTATCTGTCAGGCACCTGCTGGTTTTCATAATGTTATATAATCATTAATTGAGCTAGAAGTGTCTCTGGCAGAGCATGGGAGTTAGAGAACTTGGTTTCTTCAGTTCATCATGAGGTTTCCTGTGTGACCACGAGTGTATTGTTTTTTCTGAACAAAGCTCGCAATGCTGCTTATGATTGAGGCCATGTGACATAAGACTCAGTCCTCAATTACTTGTAACTTGTCAGACCTTAGGTGTTGAGGCTAAAATTTTTTATCCTAGGTATGAAATAAGATACAAAGAAATTGTAGGTTGGGTCAATAGCAAAAAAGCACTCATTAGAAGCATCATTTGTAGCATAATCAACCATGGCAACTTCTTTTATCTCAGTCTTCTGTCTTTCTTACTGGGGACCATACAGAAAGGACAGGAAGCTGGGTACCAAAAGCAGCAGCAGCTCCTTGGTGTGAGAGGGAGCAGGACAGGATGAGGAACACCAGGACAGCCTGACAGACAGGTGTCAGGCACCTCCCTGGGGATGGGGAAAATTTGAGGGTTTGGTCTGCTTTTTGAAGATGGACAGCACTGTATTATGAAGAAGAGACTGCTGATGGGCTGCAACTTTTTTTCCTTTAAGGCTGTGTGGTGTGAGCGGTACTGAAGGCAAGATAAGGGCTTTCTGTAATAGCACGTTGTGACATCTGCCTCTCAGCCAGGGCATTAAGGAGCAGCTGCAGACCTTCTTCACTTTTCATCTTTGCTTGTGACAGGGAGCCAGAACTCAACATTGTCTGTTCAGATTTACCATGATTACCAAGGTTTGGTGCCCAAGGTCTGAGATCTCAAAATGTGTCTAACACCACCCCAATTTGAAAAATCTGTCTCATTTCAAATACTTGGCTCAAAAGAGTGGGCAACTCCCATGCTTGGGTTCAGCTCTTGAATATCATATTTTTGGTAGAAGTAGGGGATGGGGAGGAGAGGGATACAAGGACATGAGATGGCTAAAACTGAACTCAGCTCAGGTGGTGTCCTGGGTTCAGCAGTTGCAGTCAGTTTTTCTTCTCTTTAGTAGCTGTGTTTTGACTTAGCCTAGGAACAAGGCTGATAAGGCCGATGTTTTTGGTTGTTGCTGAGCGATGTTTGCCCTGACCAAGGACTTTGTGAGCCTCATGCTCTGCCAGGGAGGAGGGAAGCCGGGAGGAAGGAGGGACAGGACTGTACTGACAGGACCAAACTGACCAAAGAGGTATTCCATACCATAGCACGTCATGCCCAGGATGTAACTGGGAGTGATCCGGAAGGCCTAGTTCTCTCGGGGTAGTTGGAAGAGGTGGTCGGTCAGCACTCGGTTGGTGGGGTGTTGTGAGTTATCTGTCTGTGGCTGATGGGATGTTGTATTCTTTTCCTTTATCATTATTATTATTGGTGGTAGCAGCAGTGATTTGTGTTATACCTTAGTTACTAAACTGTTCTTATCTCAACCTGTGGAAGTTGCATTTTTTTGATTCTCTCCCCATCTCTCTGGAAGCAGGGGAGGGCAAGAAGGGGGGTTGAATGAGTGAACAAGCTGCGTGGGTTTAAACCACGACAGGTGGGGAGGGTAGAGGGAAAAATTATTATCCTGGCTCCTTCTTTTTTTCCACTGTGCTTACAGCTTGCAAGTGTGCTTGCCTTTTAGCTTCCTTGGTCCCTTTTGAAAGTTGCATTTTCTTTTGACAGCAGCAGACAGGGGTGGTTACCTTCAGAGCTTTATCTAAATGTGGGAATATTTATTTTGTATTTCTGCACAACGCATTTGATTCTGAAACTTTTGCTTGGTTATCAACTCTGAGAAAGTAAGATTGTCCCAAGTTTGGTTTATTCAAGCTGTCAGAGTGTTTCGGACAACTCAACTTTTTCATACCTTTAAAGAAAGGTATGATGCCAAAGATAGAGGAGAGATAATTGCTTGGCTGGATTGATCATTTAGCTCAGGTGTACTTCCAATAACTTCTATTGTTATCCAGCTGCAGCCTTAAATACACAAATAAATCACAAGAAATTATGGTTAGTTAAGTCATCAAATGGTTATAGCTTTATGTCATAGAATCATAGAATAGTTAGGTTTGGAAAGGACCTTAAGATCATCTAGTTCCAACTAGATGTGCAGGGACACCTCACACTTAACCATGTCACCCAAGGCTCTGTCCAACCTCGCCTTGAATACTGCCAAGGATGGAGCATTCACAGTTTCCCTGGGCAACCCATTCCAGTGCCTCACCACCCTTACAGTAAAGAATTTCTTCCTTATATCCAATCTAAACCTCTCCTGTTTAAGTTTGAACCTGTTACCCTTTTTCCTGTCATTGCAGTCCCTAATGAAGAGCCCATCCCCAGCATCGTTATAGGCCCCCTTCAGATACTGGAAGGCTGCTATGAGGTCTCCATGCAGCCTTCTCTTCGCCAGCCTGAACAGCCCCAACTTTCTCAGCCTGTCTTCATATGGGAGATGCTCCAGTCCCCTGATCATCCTCGTGGCCCTCCTCTGGACTTGTTCCAACACTTCTATGTCCTTTTTATGTTGAGGACACCAGAACTGCACACAATACTCCAAGTGAGGTCTCACGAGAGCAGAGTAGAGCGGCAGGATCACCTCCTTTGACCTGCTGGTCATGCTCCTTTTGATGCAGCCCAGGATATGGTTGGCTTTCTGGGCTGCAAGCACACACTGAAGCCAGCTCATGTTTATTTTCTCATTGACTTTCAACCTGTCATATTTTAAGGCCAGGAGAGAAACATTTTCAGTCATTCACAATTAAGAAACAGTGTTGTAAGAACATCACCTTGCAAAAAGCCATAAATGTGTTGCTCTATAATATTTAAGATTTCTGTATTTATTTCAGATATGAATGAGAAAGGCTAGAAAGTGAACTTGGTATTTTTTCCATTACAGTTTGGTCTGAGGAAGTGCAGTACTAGATATAATTGGACCACATGGCTGAGCATTTTTAATGATCATTAGATGATTGAATTTACTGAATTATCTTAACACGCATTGTTCTGATACTATCAGTTTGCCTTAAATCAGTTGAAGCAATGCAATGCACAGTAGCTGTGTTAGGGGTGTGGCATTCTGGTCATTAATATTTCATTATACTTTTTAATGCAGATTACCTCTTAGTTTACTTTTTATAAACACAGTCCTAGACTAACAACTCATAGTTCTGCTACTGCTGGATAATCTCCTATAATGATATTCACATGTATAAAAACAATAGCATAAGATAAATTAAAAAATAAAATATAAAATAAAATTTAACTCATAAATGTATGATTTAGTAGGAATTTTATGAAACTTTTAGAAATTTTAGGCACAGTGAAAGAATATCTTGTGAGTGAATTTTATATCCTTAGGAGAAGACACATGAGTTGATACCATTTTATTTTTTGAAGTAAGTTATAGAACAACACCTAGAAGATTAAAATCCCATAAGCAGTGCCAAAAGGAAATCCAAGACATATTCTTAGAAAGCTTCTTCATGGACAATGGCAATGGCATTGCATTGCAGTGTGTCATAGTGGAGAATGCTTTTTACACAAATTTAGTAACTTTTTTCTTTTCCTATCAAGAAGCATTTGCCCAATATTTTGGTTTCAGTGATTTCATGGGAGCTCGCAGCTTGTGCCACCTGATGGTGTGGTACACAATGGTTAGCATTGCCCACTAGGGCAATATCAGTGTGAAGATTATTGTAAAGGTAATTAATGGCTGTCAAATGCTTTGTGTGCATGTGCATAGTGTGTTTGTGTGTAATGATAAAAAGTCTAGTGACAAAGTTCTTTTAGCTCTTGTTGTTTAAAGCTGGAAGGCGTAACAAAGTGTGATACAAGTACAATACAGTGCACACTTAAATAGTATCTGCCAGATACTTACTCATTGTGAGAGCTTTGAAAACAAAGCTCTGAAATACTTCTTTAAATATTCAGAAAAGCAATTGTCAGTACTGAAGTTATGAACTAATTATACACTTGTCTGCTTGTATTTGCATTATCAGCATTCTAAAAACTCAAGAAGTTGACAGGAGAAAGATGTCACTTGAGATGCATGAACTGTAATTAGCTGTTGCTGGACAACAGGAACTGTTGTCTGTAGAAAAGGAAAAATTTATAATGTTACCTACAATGCTATGTGAATGCCAAGAGGTTGAATGCAACCAGTGAATAATAATCCTGTTATATAATCTTGCATTTAAAAAGACAAACAAAATGTAAACCATTTGCTGTTCAGTGCATCAGAACGCAAAGTTTACCATACTCATAATGTTCGTAAATGTTTTTTAAGAGATGGCTTTTATTCATAATTACAATCAACTTGTTTCCTGGAAAGAAGGAATAAGCTTTGTTCTAAATAGTGTTTGCTATTTGTGAAAAGAAAAAAGTAGCCTCCTTATTTATTGAAACCAGAATATACTGATTCTTCTATCTTTTTAAATGGTAGTGAATGTATTCAATAGATCTGACAGGTTGTTTCTCCCACTGGTGTTGTAAAGGTTGCATACTTGATTTGGAGAAATGCATCATATTTTTCTGCTTCAACAGAGCTCCTGATATTAAAGCGGTGCAGGAATATGTTTCTGCAAAATACTGAAATGAGAAGTTGAAAGCATTCAGCTTTCGTTAGGGTGGTGAGATGCTGGAATGGGTTGCCCAGGGAGGTTGTGAGGGCTCCACCCCTGGCAGTGTTCAAGGCCAGGTTGGACGAAGCCTTGGGTGACATGGTTTAGTGGGAGGTGTCCCTGCTTATGGCAGGGGGGTTGGAACTAGATGATCTTAAGGTCCCTTCCAACCCTAACTATTCTATGATTTTATGATTCTATGATCTTTCAGATCTGAATGACACTATCTATTTTGCCTTAATAAGATATATTAGATTTATGCTTGCTTGGAGATACTTCCTTAAATGCTTGATTTAACTTCTGTAAGAACACAGAGGATAATATATTGTGTATTATATATGTGACACAAGGAACAAGTACTGTGTATAAGAAACTAACTTGACAGTTAGCACGATGATTAATTTTAGTTTTCAAGAAATAAATGTGAAGAATAATGCTTTTTAGAGTGTTTTCATTTTGAAATCCTGCTTCATGTTCATGGTAATTCAGAACTCTAAATTGATTCAAAAATAGTGCTTATAATAAAAAAGGAGACATTATGTTTCAGCAGCATTTAGCTGCCAAACGTGTGACTGTGGCTAAGTTTTTCATGAAGTAGTACTATTTAATCATACTGGCTATAAATGAATAAACTTTCTGGTTGGAGCAATCCCAGGCACAGCTACAGGTTGGGCAGAGAAGAGATTCAGAGCAGCCCTGTGGAGAAGGACTTGGGGGTGGTGGTCGATGAGAAAATGAACATGGGCCGGCTTCAGTGTGCGCTCGCAGCCCAGAAAGCAACCATATCCTGGGCTGCATCAAAAGGAGCGTGATCAGCAGGTTGAAGGAGGTGATCCTGCCCCTCTACTCTGCTCTCATGAGACCTCACCTTTACTGTGAGGGTGGTGAGGCACTGGAATGGGTTGCCCAAGGAAGTTATGAGTGCTCCATCCCTGGTGGTGCTCAAGGCAAGGTTGGACAGAGCCTTGCATGACATGGGTTAGTGTGAGGTGTCCCTGCCCATGGCAGGGGGGTTGGAACTGGATGATTTTAAGGTCCTTTCCAACCCTAACTATTCTATGATTCTGTGGTAAATATATTAAATATTTAACACCCTGTGACTAATACTGATCTAAAATTAATTGTTAACTAGTAGTTTCAAAAATTAAATATTTAAAATTTGATGTATTTTTCTTTTTTTATATGTCTGCCTATGTAGATTAAACAAAAGATTTATACCATATCACATGTTTACTGGACATAGTACCTTACATTTATTATGCTCCACCTGCAGCAAAGATGCTTTGGGATTAATCTCCAGTTTCTGAAAATGGAGTTGGTAAGACAGAGCATATTTTGATTTTCTTCCATTAAGTAATGTCATGACTGAAGGGGTGAGCCACTGGATAATGCTAAGCAAATTGTTTCAATATGATGCTTCCAGCAGAGCAGTGAGTAATATAAAAGTTCAGGTTCTTATTTAATTATACATGACCATTTTCAAGTGTCAACTGTTCCTTTTTTGTTTAAAACTGTTAATTCAGAATGAATTAACAGGGGAGGAAATTGTATTAACTCGAAATATGAAAATTCCCATTTGTAAGAAAATGAGTTTGTTTTAGAAATTTGTCTGTTACTATAAGATTGAGTTAAGAGGCTTCTTGGATTTATGAAACAATTTTCAGTTGACTTTCAGATTGGAGGAGATGCAACAGGAGTCTTCACTGCTTAGAAATTTCCATTAAAGACTAACATTTATTTTGTATCAACTCACTGAAGTTTTATTATATGTCTTGCAGGTAGTATTGTATCCAACATCCAACAGCCCAAAATCACCTGATCTGCATAAAATGGTAGTCCCAAAAAACAGCCAGGACAGTGACTTGAAAATTAAACTGGCAGTGAGAATGGATAAACCACCTCACATGAAGCACTGTGGGTAAGTGTCCGTTTCCTGCCTATTTTATTATTTTGCCTCTGTCTGTGTTCAACTGTGTTTGTAAAGTTTGTAAAACATTATAAACGTGCGCAACAATTCCTATAGCCTGGCATAGTATTAAATCCTCATTTTATACATAAAGTTTGGAATAGTCAGAAATAATAGTCAGATGTTTAGTGATGTGTAAAGACAAATAATGAGCTAACTCTGAAATGCAGAACTTCGAGTACAATGTCATTTAGAAACTGGTTTTGAATGTAAAAATTTACAGCACTTTTGAAATTAAAGCTGATATTTAGGAGCAATGTATTTTTCCATTAAAATAGGATTAATTATATACCTGAATATGATGGTATTTGCAACATAGCCTTCTCTTTTCTTTCTCTGTCTGCTGTAGTATTTCTCTTGTAAGGAATTAAGGTACAAATACCAGTTTAAGGATGTTTTTTCTGTCAAACACCAAGACAATATGCCCTAGGCAATTACCATCACTTTTCCTCATCCCAACTGCAAAACCAGATAGTGTTGCCAATAGTAGCAAGGCTGTATCTGTTATAGAGCAGTCACCAGGGTTGTTTTCCATTCTTCCGACTTCTTCTGAAGTAAGTAGAAGTTAATTTCAAAAACGAGGACTATTCAACATGTTAATGTAGTATTAATGTAGTGGCCATACTATTTAGATTCCTTTTTAATCTCCTGTTAATATTCTGCTCATTATATACAGACATTAATTGCTAAAATCTCCTATATTCAATACTTTTTTAAATAATGAAAAACAGCTTACATTTTGGCAAAGCTGTAATTGGTTGGGCTGAAATTTCCCAGGAATCAACCTCAGCTCTTATTCTGGTTTTGAGAAACTTAGACACAAACAGTTAGGACTGTAACAATGGGATTTGGTGGCTGGAGACCTGTGACTGGTGACCAGGACCTGTGAGGAAAAAGAGGGAAACCAGTCATGGAGCCAGTGGGAACTGGAGCTACTGTGTTTGGAGACTGGGAATGAGTTGAGAAAACTTAGGAGTAGGGCTGCAAATAGATGCATAAGTAAAATGGTATAGTGTCAGTAGAGAGCAGGAAGACCAGGCTGACATGAGTAAGTTGGAGAGGTCCTAGGGAGAAAAGTGCTTGCCTGTACTAAAGCATGATATTCTCCTGTTAGTTCCTACCCCACCAATTTGTTTCTACTCACCAAACACTTCTGAAATGGTTTGGTAATTGTGGCACATCTTTGTTTAGATACAGAGCACTAACATAGGTTCAGTCTCCTAATGCTGGAAGACATTCAGCCTGTTGAAGTCATGAATGCTGCAGAAATGGCACAGTGCTGCCTGTATTCTTCAGTGGTTTATCAAAAGGTAGTCATGGGGCAGCATGAATTGATACATCGACAGATGGGTCTAACTTGAACATGGCCTGGTTTGGTTTCATGCTGCACACCACAGCTGCATCAGGGATGTTGTGCTCCCATGCACAACAGGTGACAACAGGGAGAAGTCCCCATATTTAATCAGGTCACTGATAATGTTGGGGTTATACTGTCTGCAACCCCACTCAGGGTGTAGCATGCAACTTACATTGATCTGTGTCCAGCAAAAAGGACAAGGCTTCAGTGCTTCCAATCATCCTGCTTCTGAGTCTCTCAGAGGCTTTCTAGGCTGGGAGCTATTCTTCCAGGGTCTTCAGAGGATCTTCCTGACCCTCCATCTTACTTTTACATACTGGTTTGTGTCACTAGTCTTCTTAGAGGGCATTAAATAATTGCCCAATCAAATGTTACTTTCGCTAACTTAATTTAATCATTATCCCTTTCCTCTGCTGCTGCTGGTTACTTCCTCACATTGATTTTGAATCCCGATCTCCTGGCATAGTTGTTTACTTCTTCATTTTACTTCAGGGTCACTGCTGTCACTCTTCTCCAGGCAGGTATTGTTGTTCTTCCCATCAAAAATGCTCAAGGTCAGTCTTCATTTCCCTTTCTTCACAGCCATTAGCCTTAATGATGATCAGCTAGAAAAGTTAGGGCATCAGGGGAGGGCTGTATAGACCCCTCCATCATAAACATATGTGACAAGAAATAAAAGGTTAATAATTCTTCCAATAACCATTGAAAAGGTTGATGAAATACTTTATAATGATACTGAAGTTGCTGTGAGAGGAACACCTGCTAGACAAATCATTAATGTGTATAGTCAAGGACCATTAATGTTATGGAAAGCCATCATCCAAGCACCCTCTGCAGCTTTCTCTTGACTTCCTGGGTGAGTGTAAATATTAAGTGGTCATTTGCTATTTTTTCACGAGGGATTCCCATCTGCTTCAATGCACAGATTAAAGCTGTTCTGGTTCTGAACTGATACTGTGGTATCACAGAATCCTCATTTGTGAAGAGGCTGGAAACACACAGTGGATGATAGACAAAGGTAAGGCAAAGGAATATTGTGCAGTTAAAGGTAGTTAAGGGATGCCTGGAAGAACTGGCTTTTATCCCCATTTGTGCTACACAGAAGGACCTGCCTGTTTCCACCTGGTAACTGGTGGTATGTAATTTTTTTCACATGCCCGGTTTTATAAACTGGAGTCTGATTTCATAGAGATGCCCAACACTACAGTTACTAGTTGAAATCAGTGGAAACTAGGCTGCAAATATACATTGTGCTGTTAAGAGTCCAAATATCCTAAAAAAAGTAGATCCCAATAGCCAAAGCCTTAGATTTTTAGTACTTCAGTTCTCCTGGTATCAAGGGAGAATAATACCACCTCCCAGTGTTTTACACATTTGAAGGTAAATCTTGAGAAACAACTGGTAGGAAAAGCTTTTATATACCTCATGAGCTGGGGAAAGCGAGGCATGGTCACTTCTTTAACACATTGCCGAAGGCTTATGTTTTGCTGGGCAGTGTTACTGCAGTGCCAGGCTGTGCAGCTTAATGGCGCACCTGCACAAAGTAGAAAGGTAAACTCATTACTCCTTATAAAGCATTGTTTGCATAACACACAATGAAGCATGTATTAAGGAGAAAATAAAGTGTTGAAGAGCTGGAAGGCAGCTGCTGCTGTCCTGAATAGTGAAAAGGGCTGGGAGGATAGGTCTTTCGTGTTTTGGGTTGTTGTGGGGTTTTTTTTGGGGGGAGAGTTTGTTTGGTTTGGGTGTTTTGTTTTGTTCTGGGGAATTTTGCTTGGTTTTTGTTTATTTATTTATTTAATGTATGTGGTCAGTTACTTAAGCAGTGGGTTATAGAGTACATTAAAAGGGAGGAAATAAAAGGTTGAAAGACCATGATCATCCTTGTTGCTAGAATTTTATCATGTTAACAAGTTGAATTTTACAGCCTTAATGACAGTCTTCTAATGTAGTTAGTGTGATTATCCCAGTTAAGTTCTAATTCTTCAGTTTATTTCTCATACTTCTCATGCTTTACCTTTGCCCCATCTTTGGACTAGACAGTTTACATTTTCTGTGTTGGCCTGAGTTAACACCTAACACAGAAGATCCATATTTGTCTCACAGAAAAAGAAAGCACTCTGTTGGCATTAGATACTGCCTTTCAGCTGAGAATCTCAAAATTTATTCAAAATTGAATTAGAATTTTACTCCACTGCCAATTGCAGTAAGAAGAGAGGCTATTAGACTAATGCTGTATCGTAAATAAAGTAAAGTAATAATGGTAGTAAGAGACCATTTTTCTGGGATAGGGATAGCTGCATTCAAATATTTCAGATTCTTCAGGGTCAACGAAATCCTCAGGCCCAAGCTGGAGGTTTACAGTTTTACTCCTTCAGAAAAGTTTCGTCTGTTTAAGACTGACTTTACTTATTGACATACGGGATATGCTGAAAGCTTTCAAAACCTGTCTCGCATTTATGCCTCAAAAAATTCAGTTTTATACTTTCTTGTACTTGAACTGAGTTTTTTAATCCACAAATAGTATTCTGGACTGCAGCACCTTCAGATCACATTCTCTCTTTGAGCTTCCATAGTCATAACAAATAATTGTATTTCAAATAAAATTATAAACATGGGATTTTTTCATTATAAGACGTAACCTTAAATAAAAGAAATAAAAATCATTATGACTCAACACTACTATGAATCTCAATTGCAGTTCATTTGTGCCTCTGAGAAAAAGAGATAGCTTTGGTAACCAAATTAGTTTTACACTAACGTTTGTGTCAACACATTCATACAGCTAATCTGGTGTTACATCACTAATGTGGTTCTTAGAAAAACACTCAATGATTTTTCTGTGCATTCTGCTATATGCTAACAAAACAAGGAATGCTGATATACATCTTAGAATAAATATAATCCTGTTACTTATTTTAGAATTTTTTTTTTATCTTGCATGAAAGGCTCTCAAGAGTCTGAAACAACCATCATTTTCTATTTAAACCTGTCAGTAGATTACAAGGGGATTCATGCACAGCTAGGAGTCTTGTGTAATGATGAGGTAAAGTCGCTCTTCAATGAGGATTTGTAGAACAGTTCTGATTATTGGCAATTCGTGATACTACAGGTTCCTTTCTCATAATTTGTAACATATTTGTCATCTCATAGGATGTGGCAACCTTTTCCTTGTTTAAAATGCAGAGCCCATACAATATGTATTTTTTTTAAATCTTCTTTATTAAGGTAGTAAAGCAAGCATCCATAAAAAAGGATAGTTCTAATATTTCTGTTAATTTCTACTGTTGCAGTCCTGAATCTAAAACAAATCAGAGGAAATAATTTGACCTAAGAACTTCCCATACAAAAATATTAAAAGCCTGCTTATTTCTGTCAAGTTAGAATAGCAGCATTAGGGAGGTACTTTTTTTCTTCAGGAGGACTCACTTGGCTATACTTAACTCATAATTAAATTAGGGTTGAAAAAACAAGGTAGACAGGTTAATCCACTCAGGATATGGGGGTTACTGTAAATACCTTTCCTAATGCATGGTTTATTTCTAATGTGCCTTTGGACATCCGTGTGCATTTAAAACATACATTATTTTTTTTTAAAGTAGATTTTGTGGCAGTTAAGTTGTCTGTTAGCGTAGCCTAGTGGTTACTAAAGGGTATTTATTCTATTGCTTCCAATCTAGAAATAAAATAAGAAATGCTGAGATCTTTTCAAATAGCTTGCTTTGCCTTAACATGGCCATTAAATACCAAAAAATGATAACGTACAATGAAATTCTTACAAATTGAACAGCCTAAACAGTACAGTATTACAAAGTGGAACCATTTGAATTTGACTTTCAAAGTAAAATGTTGCAGCCTAGCTCTTGTTCAGAACTTTTCAAAGATTTCAAAGGCAAAATTCATTCTTGTAAGTTCTGTCCTGCTCTCTGCTATGGCATGTTGCAGGTAGGGGTGTTATATCTTTAATTCCCTAAGCTTTCTCTTGTGCAATGGGGATTAACTGAAATGTTCCTATGAAAGTATATATAAACAGTAAATATAGCTGCTGGTTCCTGTATGTGACTATAAGTATCACATTTTTCCTCCTGCTGCTATAGTTTTAGATCTAGAAGAAATCTGTGAAATAAATGTCCTGGTTAGCAGTCTTCTAAGACACAGAAAATAAGTAATTTTCTCCTTTTATTTTTCTGACACTTGTCACTCATTAATAAAAGAGTTTGTTGGAGAGGAAAGCAAGTATAATTACCTATCTTTTACAGATGAGCGAAATGAAGGCCAGGAATGAGCAGAGAGCACCCAAGGTCACGGGCAATTCAGTGACTGAGCTGAGGATAACACTGGGGTCTGCTGACTTCTCAGTGGGTAGGGCTGTAGTGTGTATGACTGTTACCTGAATAAACTGTTGTCATAGCTACTAGTGAGCACATAAGTCATCTAAGAGCAGACACAGGGACAACAAAGTCAGCCAGAATAATGGTGGTGCCAGCTGCTATGTGCTGCTTGTCCAGGGTCGCCCAGCAGAGAAGGGCAGGAGGAGAAATAAGATTAGCCTTATAACCTGAAGATATGTAAGCTGATCTGAAGATACCTGTTCCTAGTATCATTATTTCAGAGAAATGTGCAAGGTGATCACATTGCAATGACTCTATTTCAATTCTGGGTTACTTTAACAGCTAAAGATGTTAGGGATAGAGTCACCCTTCTATTCGGAAGTACTGCACAATCCCTGTCACAAATAGGCCTTAGTGTTGCATATGATGAATTTAAATCTGGCTTCAGACCTTTCTCTGAGCTGAAACACATAGATATGTCATAATAATTCCAAATCGTTTGTTTTACCAACACTGAAAAGATGAAATAGAAACAAAGTTTGGCTAACCTAAAATGTTTAGTTTGTCTTAGATTAAGTATACAGTTATTTCAAAAGTGAAGTGTTAGAAACCTGAATGTATCCAAAAATCTTAGAAAATCCTTAGTAAATCTTGTTATGATATAGTAGTGAGTAGCATAGGCATCTTCAATTCCTATTAGTTTCCATAAGATAAAAACAATAACTTTCTATATTGCTTTTCAGCAGCTACTGAAAATAGTTTTCTCCTTAGTGAAGATAGTAACATTTTTCTCTTACAAAAAGGGAGAGGGGGCTGAGAGATTACAAATAACCAAATGTTAAAATAACTTGATACTTATTTAACTATAGCATTTCTTTGCTTATTTAAACTCTTCTATATCTCTGTATAACATTTGTTTTTCCATGTGTGCAAGCACATCTAGCTGTAACCATAAAGTCAGTATATTAGCACCATCTAGCTTTCTGTTTGTGGCTATTGCACTTTTTTTTCCAGCTTAAAGAAGGGTAGGGGAGCACTGACTTCAGCTGCTGCTTCAGAGAGCAGGGCTGTCACCGTCCTTTGGTAGAGGGCTTATGTTTCAGTTTGTGAACTTTAAGACTGGGAAGCATAAGGAAAGCCAGAAGGAAGAAAATGGGAAGCATAAGGAAAGTCAGAAGGAAGAAAATGTTGAGTTTATTTGAATTTTGCAGACTTCACAGAGTTTGGAATCCTTTTCTGATTATTTAGTCATATGGCCTCACTATAGCACCCCCAAAAATTAGGTATTTAGGCTATATCAGAGTTGTCTGAGTTTTCTAAAAGCCACTAGGTAGGGAGAAATACCTTGACAGGTTAGTTTATCAATGCTAAGGCTTTGCCTACGGAAAAAAATTTAGAGGTACACTGGAGTCCGTAAGGTAAATTTTTCACTGTATGTGCTGCATTCAGAAGTATGGGTTATCTACTAAGTTAAAGTAAATGCCTGATCACCAGACAACTCAATGGGCTTTAGTCATGTCATGTAATCTCATGTCTCATGTCAGTCATGTAATCTTTTTCCTTCTGCCTAATTCAAAGTTACTTAAATCTGAATTCAGATCAGAGATAAACTATACATAACTGCCCAAGTGCTTTTTAAAGCTAGGTCTCATTTTAAAATGAAACTTGGGATACTTTGAAGGCTAGTAAAACGATTTTGCTACAGGTAACCATGTCCTTAGGAGAAATATCTTCACTTCTACTGATATTTCTTGGTTTTCTAACAAATTATAGATATTGACCCTTATCGATAAAATATACTCTTATGAGATGAATGACATTAGGTATTTCATATTAAATAAATGTCACTTCAATTAATTCCTGTGAGGACTTGGTTTTGGCACTGGTGGTAGTTAGGAGTTATGATGTCCTCTGACACAATAGCTTATTCTATTTGGCAGCAGACACACTTGATTTGTGTTTTTAGCATCTACAAGTTGATTCAAAGCATTTTCTTATCATATCAGAACAGTAGAATTGTAAGAAATGTGGGTGGAGTATATCAGTGATCTTTATCATTTCTATTGCAATACATTTGGGAGGTAAATCTTTCTGTAGATACCTGACAGAGATTGCCTACTGCCATTTGCAACATCAAGCCTGCCAGTATTTTGAGATGACATGTAATCCATTTGCAGATGCGAGGTTATTAAACTACCTTTGTGCCACTGATGAAACTGATTGATGTGCCAGTCATTCTTCATATGTGGTTAGAGTGCCTACCATGAAGGAAGTCTTCACCTGAGTCTTGATTCACTAACCCTATACTCAAGAAATGCTCTCACTACCTGAGGCTCTCAGGTTACCTTGTGAAATATTGTTGCAACATGTTGAAACTCTGTGGGACATAGCAGTCTGGTGCAGGAGCATGCTATGGCATGAATTGAGTGTGTATTCAAGTTAACTGTGCCTGAGTAAAATTAGTCATTGCCTCTAGCTATGATTTTACAGTGCGCACAGCTTTTCTTGTCTTTGCTAATGCTGGTAAATGGAACAATGTTTACTGAGTGTATCTGGTCTCAAAACTAGCACCCAAGTTATCTGAAAAACCTCATTCTCATCTATCCGTGCAGATGAGCTTCTTTGCAAAGAGTTCCTTATATGCTAGGGGGGATATCAATAATATGGAAGATGAACAAAAGCAATTGTATCTAAGGTTATTCACTAGTAAGGAAACTGTATTTATGAAGCAAAAGTGAGTTTGAGGTTTCTTTTTAATATAACTATTTCATGAGGAGGTCATGAGACTTGGCAGCAGAGAGGGAAAGAAGGAGGCTAGCTCTCCACCCTGACCAAAAACTGACTGTGTGATGCCAGCATTGTAGACCTGTTGGGGTCAACAACATGGTAACCACACTTTTGAATTAAGAGTTGGCTCATGCTCACACTGAAAGCAAGGACAACATAACCTCATATTTGCTTGCCGTATACAGAGGACCTTTGAGACACTGGGTGAAAGATACCATTGTAGTCTCTGAGAGGAAGGCATAAAGAAGTATCAGAGTTTCAGTTAAGTTTCACTGTCTTTGAAGACAAAAGAGATGAGAACTGCAAAGCTTCATTTTCCAATCCATATTTAACCTGGACCTAGCATGACAATCCAAAATCTTAAGACTGATCAAGACAACCGAGTCAGTGGTAATTAATTCTGCTGAAGCAAACTGTATTAATGCAGTGTGTTACTCAGCACCACTTATGAAAGATGTGTTGTGTAGATGATAGAATAGGCTTTGATTGAATTTCAAGCACAGTTGACTGTTGAAGAAAAAGGGTGTGTCAGTAAAAAATGTGAGCATCAACAGGAGGGAACAGTCTGCTTTTCTCTTCACATCAAGGTATGCCAGGATGTCACCTAACATCCAGCACCACATATTTATGTGTGTAGAACATGTTTTCTTTACTCAGTGTATGGTCCTGCAGAAGGATCGGGAACTCCTATGGAAAGTATCCTGGCTGGCATTGCTAATCTGTAAGTGAACTACTCTTCCTGCTGCATGAAGTTAACATGATTGCCTTGAAATCATAAGAGCTTTTTACTAAAACTTAGGAAGAGGAGATTATCTCTTCTTTCAACAGTAGCTCTCAGGCAGTCTCAGGGATCCAAAACCCTGAGGACAAGTGTGTGATTATTCCTATCTGCAAGATGAGACTCATAAATCCTACCACAAAGTAAACCCAAGTGTTTCAAGAACTTCCAATACGTGGAATGAGAATATTGAGAAATAATCACAAAATTTGAAAACTAAACCAGTGCCTTTACAGTTCAGTAGAAATATTGGTTGAATTTGGGCCCATAATTAATAAAAATTATTGATTTTAGGTCCAGTAGCAGTGGTGTGTATTTTTATTTAGTCAGAGAGTCAACAGTATCTTGTAGCTATAATTATCTTACATCTTTCACTAAATTCTGACAAAAGTATGATAATTTTCCATTGTCATAAGGCAACATGCGCGGATATATACTATGGTAGAATTTTCCTATGTACATTTACAAAAAGCATGATAGAATGGCTTAATTTTTAGTTCACTTTTATTGATATATGGATGCCTTACTACTATTATTCCAAAGTGTCTCAGTAGTATTTTCTGTTATACTAGTTTAAAATGTGCTAAATGCCAGTATTTCATTGTGCTAAATGAATGATTGCATTTTGTCATGAAGAAAAACGCTAATGAATTAACTGTCTTCATTTAAATGATTTTAATATTACACACTTTAGCAAAATCTGTTGACTGTAATCAGTTATTTTTTAAAAATGAAAATTGAACTACATGAAAAATGATACAGTAAAATTACATTAATGATAGATTGGATAATGATGATGGGTTAATGTAAAATTGCTGTGGAAGGAAGAAGCAAAAGTGTTTATCCTGCAGCTAGATCCTTAGAGAACAGATTATAACTATGAGCCTGATTTTCAGTGCTTTCCACAGTAATTGCTTCTGAGGAGGCATGGGGAATCTTGAAGACCTTAATGATATGCCACTGCCACTTTAATTACTTAGAGAAGCCAAGAGAATCCTAATTGCCAAGAGAAGCATTACTAATTAAGGTGTCATTCTTCATTCATTCCATAGTAATTAATCTGAAATATTTGTAAAAGCTGAGATATAAATTTAGATCCAAACTCACTTAGCTTAATCACAACAGACTTTATGTGAAAAAGATTTATGGGTTAAGCAAGGTTAATAGTCAGAAAACTTAGGGTTTTTTTTTCTTAAAAGTGTGTTGGTTTTACTCATAACTTTGCAAAACATTGTCCTGAGTTCAGCAGTAGCAGTCATTTTTCTCCTCAGTAGCTGGTGCAGTGCTGTGGTTTTGACTTGCAGCCTGGGAAGAGGGCTGATAACACCGATGTTCTTAGCTGTTGCTACGTAATGTTTACTCTGACTGAGGACTTTCTTGGTCTCATGCTCTGCTAGGGGGGAACCATAGTGACCCTTTAGAACACCTAGGTAGGCTTCTGTCTGTACTATCAAATTTCTGCCTGTGGTTCTTAACTTTAAATCTCCTCTCATCTAAACTTTCTGGTCTTTGTGTGCATGTGTAAGGGGAAAAAAGAAGTGGAAAAAAAGCCTTTGCAGTGGCAGCAATTTTCAGTTTATCATGTTAGAAAGACATCACTATCAGACCATACAGGTGGCGATGATGTATCTTGCAGCATCACAAGGGCTTGTCATCATAGTTCATTTGACTGACTCCTAATTCCTGGCTGCTTCACTTGGGTAAATTTGAATGCAGCATCACTGCATGAGAGAGACTGGTTGACTGTGTGCCTTCTAGCAACAGCCAGTTGTTGCAGCAGTGGGATGAGATTGATCTCTATACCCAGATGGCAGATGGCAAGTGATGATCCTACAGCAGGGAATTAAAGGATGAAAGGTGTGAAGAGCAATAACCTGGACTTGTCTAAGGCATGTATGAAGGATTTTTAGCCACTGATGGCTACCAAAATTATGCTACCTATGATAAAGAGATGGAAATCTTGAAGACCTGAACTGTGCTTGGCATGTGCCTTGTGCTTGACTACAAAAGGAGCCAAGCATGAAGTGTGCACGAGCAGATCTATAAGGTGACTCAGTGGTTGCTGAGAACCCGATAATTGTCTTGTATGCATTTCTGGGGATTTAGTTCAGTCTGTGCCTGGTCTTGTTCTAATCTGACTGCCCTTTAGTGGCTGGAGTATGTGAGATGCACTAGCTGAGCACCACATCTGATTTCATTTCTTGCAAGAGGAGTCTAGTTCATATGCTCTGAATGAACTCTGCAGTGTGAACCATGTTGGAGAGACTCTCTTCAAAAGAAAACACACTCCTTATGCAGACTGATAGAAATGTAGATGCATCCTTCTTTTCTTTTTTTTTTTTTAATTTATTTAGGTACTTCATTTAAGTACCTAAAAGTAGTTGGGCAGAACTGGGCAANCAAGCTTAAAAAAAATGTGATTCCTCCTTTTTTTCTTTTTTTTTTTTTTCTTTATTTAGGTACTTCATTTAAGTACCTAAAAGTAGTTGGGCAGAACTGGGCAACAGCTTATACTGCTGCCCATGTCATGAGTTCAAGCAAGCGTTCAATCCTGAAAATACATGAAATGCATGCTCCTGTAACACCTTGCATTTGTGCTTGTAAATTTTTTTTGCTTTTTGTTCTTTTTTTTTTTTTTTGGATATAAAGAATAAAAAAAGCCTTGTCTGTTACTGGAAATGCTCGAATCATAACTTCAGAAAGCTATTTTAATATGTAAAAAGGAACCTTTCTGTATTTTCATAAAGATAACAAAGCTAGTAGTAACTAGGTGGCCAGATGATAAATTAATATTTAACTGAAAATAGACCCTAAATTCATGAAATTGTAGGTGAAGAACTGAGAAAATCTAAAGTTCGGGTGATTTTTAGCCCGCTTTTGCTCTAAGCCGCAAGTAGTAATTTGGTTTAAGATCAATTTACATATAAGTGGTTTTCATATACAAGATAAGAAAAATAGATGGGTTGACCATTCAGTGCTTTGTGGATTAAAGGCAGTATTAAAAAATAAATGTTGTTATGTTGTAGCAAAATACAGAATCATAGAATCATAGAATAGTTAGGGTTGGAAAGGACCTTAAGATCATCTAGTTCCAACCCCCCTGCCATAGGCAGGGACACCCCACACCCAATGCTTCATCCAACTTGGCCTTGAACACTGCCAAGGATGGAGCACTCACAACCTCCCTGGGCAACCGATTCCAGCATCTCACCACCCTAACAGTAAAGAATTTCTTCCTTAGATCCAATCTAAACCTCTCCTGTATAAGTTTTAACCCTTTACCCCTTGTCCTGTCACTACAGTCCCTAATGAAGAGTCCCTCCCCAGCATCCCTATAGGCCCCCTTCAGATACTGGAAGGCTGCTATGAGGTCTCCACGCAGTCTTCTCTTCCCCAGGCTGAAGAGCCCCAACTTTCTCAGCCTATCTTCGTATGGGAGATGCTCCAGTCCCTTGATCATCCTCGTGGCCCTCCTCTAGACTTGTTCCAACACTTCTATGTCCTTTTTATGTTGAGGACACCAGAACTGCACACAATACTCCAAGTGAGGTCTCAGGAGAGCAGAGTAGAGTGGCAGGATCACCTCCTTCGACCTGCTGGTCACGCTCCTTAATATGTGTCTTATTAAGTCCTCACATAGAAGATCATGATCTTAGCAGTTTAGTCACTACATGTGACAAGTGAAATATGGGCAGATCATTTTTTTCCTATGTGTCTTTTGTCTTACTAGAACATCAGCACAGAGTAGGCTGCTTATTTTTACTACAGTAAATGATGAACAGCTAAAAAGCCTGATTGTATGACAGGTGTTAAAAAATTTGCAGTAATAACTTGAGAGCAAAGGGAACTTCCCAGAAACCTTGCACTCTAATTGAGAAGACTCTGATCTGGCTGGAATGTTCAGGCTGGATTCTTAGCTTAAATTTCTTTATTACTGTTCTTACACAGTTCCCATAGCTTTGGGAAAGTATCATTGAGAATAACATATGACTTTTACTCTTAGTTTTGCTTAAAACTTGAGAAAAAAAATTACTACTCTGTAAATATACCTAAGGTATTGATGACAGTATCTTTAAAATGAAATCATACACAAGTATCCCTGCTTTATAATCTGTTCCCTAATTATATACGTGATTGAATAAATTGTTTTAGGTTTTGGTTATGTTGCTTTATTCTATTGCAAATCAGCACAGCACAGGTATGCAGGTGAAAGACACAGCTGATTTATTAGCCTGTCTCAACAGGTGATCTGGTTTGTTTCTTGGTACCATACACTAGCCTGTGACATAAAATTTAAGAAAGAGTTATTGCCACCTGACATAAGTTGACATTGCATGTGGTCTGGCATGGCCTGGCATTATGTCTATACAGAGAGCACCAGTACTATTAGCTGCAAGGATGGGGGCATGCCACCTGCCTGTTTTCTCCTTCTGTCACTTGCACTGTCCATCTGCTAATTGAAAGAAGATAAAATTCACCTATTTTTTTTGTCTTTTGGAATATAAACCCTTAAAAAATCAAAGGCAATTAAACTGGCAAAATTAATTTTAAAACTAATAGCATTTAATGAATCTAATCCTCTCTATGTGCCAGAATGCTGGCTCAGTTAGATACTGTAGGGTCAACTGTGCTCTGCTGTGACTAAGGGTGGATGTCAATTCATAATACACTATTTTGTATGGGCAAAAATAACTTTAACACAATACTGGATGTAAAGGCAGAGGTAACCTTTTTATAAATTCAATTCAATGGTTTTTTTCCTCCACTGTAATATGATTTTAATGGTTATGGTATTGCATTGAATTTTGACATAGTAACAGAGTTCCTGTGGCAACTACTACTATTTTCTCAAATAGCGTATTCAACACAGCCAGATCCCTTTAAATAGTCTACGTCCTGTTAAATGTCAACATGATTGTGTTGGCAGTTCAATGTACCATGTTGTCAGGGTCCTAAGTACATGTCACATCCCCAACTAAACAGCATGACAGGATCACGTTGATAGGCTGGTGATTTCTGAAGCATCATCAGTGTAGTGGTGCTTTCATGCGGAGTTCTGCACCGTCAGCTAACTCTGTCTTTCTGTGTAAATAAAACTAATGAAGAGCTCACTCTGTTCTACCAATAGTTTTTATCATTCTTACTGTCAAAAGCCTGTTTTAATTTAATCCCATCCTAAATTACGTGTGTCAGATCAGTAGTGTAGTACTGCTTTGGCTTTTCATAATGTACAAGATTATTTTACTTTATGCATAAATTATAGAAGAGAGCACATAAGTGAAAAATGCATGTATGTTAAATACTGTGTATGGATTGTCTTTGGAGAAATAGACGAAAAAACCTTAATGATTATCTTTTGTGCTGCTTGTATGGAGTAAACTGGAGACAGGTTGGCAGGGGAAGTTTCCATTGGGGTCAGACCAGCTTCCCTTGCTTTACCACATGGAGACCTCCCCTGATAATGTTAGAAGATTGCTAACCCTAAACTGCCATCTGCTTTTCTTCAAAGTTTATTCCAAAACTGAAAACCTGTGATGTTCTGGTAAGGGAAGTAAACACTATCCTAAATACAAAACTAGCAACCCTCGTTCAGTAAAACAGTGACTTAGAAGTTACTATTTTTATCATGTGTTCCTGTATTTGCAATTTTAACTGCTGATTTGAATTTTTAAATCATTTTAAGTTCACAGCTTTAAGTGGAGGGCACCGCGCCATTGACTAAGTAGAAAAGAGTAAGAAACTTGGATCAGTTTGTAGTAATGCTGGCATGGAGAAGTCCCACAGCTAGACACCTGACAGCCTGTCTCTCTTCTAAAACTGAATGTCTGTGGTTCTGTAGCCTTTTTCATCTAGTTATTATGAAGGGAAACCTGAAGTTTAAAGCTAGGGTCTGAAGATCTAGACTAAAGAATGACTCCTTTTAGGCGAAGGGCAGCTGCTGGGATACAATACCACATGACATGGGTATATAATGTCGTTTTTAAGGATCTTCCCATCAAGCCATGTAGAAACACATTCTGAGTAATGAATTCATTCAAATTAAATTGGAGTTGTTACGGAAGCAGTACACCTGAGGCTGAAATTAAATATAACAAATATTGCAAGTAGCTGAGAACATGTGCTAGGCTAAGATCTCTTAAAGTGTTAAGAGTTGCTTTTCTGTCATTCACTTCTTATGAGAAAAAAAAAAAAAAAAGAAGAACANAGGCTGAAATTAAATATAACAAATATTGCAAGTAGCTGAGAACATGTGCTAGGCTAAGATCTCTTAAAGTGTTAAGAGTTGCTTTTCTGTCATTCACTTCTTATGAGAAAAAAAAAAAAAAAGCATGAGAGGAACCAACAGTTTGGGTAAATGCAGCTTTATTTTGTACATTGAGAAGCAATGGATCCATTTTCATACAGAAAATATCTGTGATCCTTAGATTAGAAAAGTATGATGAAGATTAAGTTAATAAAGTAAATCAAATGTCATGTAAAATGTTACTGCCATTACAGAATGTGAGTGTTCAATTTATTCACAAATGCTAAATTCATTTTTAATTGGGCCATATGTATTCTATTTTATGGAAGGCTTGGGTTTTTTCCTTGCACATTCAATAAATTTTAATAGAACACCTGATTCCTGCCACCAGCACATTAACATTTGGATGCTATGTATCTTTTATGCATATAGATATACTGATTAAAACTTGGCAAAAAAGCAAATAATAGGGAAGAAAAAGACAACATTATGGAACACTTAAAGCTGTAATTTTTTATTATATATTGAGAAGCATTTAATTATGTTACTAATTTCATTTAATTAGCCCCACTATTTAGGTCAATTGTTTTTTATTGATGCGGCATGTTAACAGCTTCACTAATTGGCACAAAATAGCATGTGACTGTACTAAATATCTTGTCCAAAAGCATCTCTTACAGTTTTTCACTTTCTTGACAATTTTTATTTATTTCAGTTTTTTGAATAATATATAAAATATTTTGGCAAGAAATGGCTTGATTTAAAATTTGGCATTCACTTGTCTTTAACTCAGATATAAAAATGAAAAAACAATTATGAAGAAAAGTTATTTACTTTTCTAACATTATATTTTATAATCTGAAAGTATCACTCTACTTTTTGTATTCTTTCGGAATGTTTGTCTTTCTTTGGAAAGAAAAGTGTATTTTTAAGCATTCTTTATCATTAAGCCTTTAAATGTAATTCGTTAGCGTTTACAGATTTAGTCTAGAAGAAAAACAGCAGCATTGTGTCACTCCAGCTATTGTATTTTACTGGGGTTTGGTGTCTGTTCTGTACTCATCTCTTTTAAATCGATAATTTAACAAATCTGAAAGCTCAGAGTATATGAGCTCAAATTATATAAATATTTTAGTGCATAATATTAATTTCCAGTTAAATAGTAACAGAGCTTATTGGAACAGAGACTTTACAGAAAGGTAATTGATGAAAAAAATGTTTTTTCTACGTAATTTCTTTCAATATTTGGTAATACCTGTCCTTCATTTTTGATCTTTGAAGACATAATGTACTTTTGATGGAATAATTCCTCATGATGTATTCTGTATCTTTGTACAAGAAAAATAGGGTTATAATTTCACCAATAGGCACCTTTTCAGTTTACCAAAAACTGGTATTTTTACAAATTATTTCCATGCTTTTTGATTTGTTGCATAATCTTTATAATATATGTGTTCAACTGTGTTGGTACTTCAACAAATGAAGTAACTTGTCATTATGCAATGGATGATCTCCCCGTAATTTGCGAATAAATGTATTATTAATATGTATGACTGTGCTCCCATATATACATGATTTGTGGAATAATAAGACCTTCAGCTTATTTAAAATATTGATTTTAAAACTATTTAAGATATAAGCTCCACAGTCCTTTCCCTGAAGTTTAATTTAAGCACTTTTTGTGGTTATACAGTGGAATTTTCTTTCCTCTTCAAGTCAGTCACAAACAGGGATCAGTTTGAACCAGATTGTCTTGGTCTGGGCCATTGCATTATACATATCCTGACAGCCACAGGAGGGCAGCATGGTTAAATTAAGGGAGAACATGGGGATGTGGTTATAATGTAGCTAAATTAATTTCACTTTTGATTGTTTATATTGTTTTTTGAAAGCTTGGATAATTTACACGAGTGCATATTTTCCTAGCTAATACAGATAAAGCAATTGCATCTTAATTTTAGAAATTTCCAAGTGTAGCTTCATAGTAGCTATAAGTATGAAGTTTTTCTCTGTATATATACAGTCTTTTAGAATATTTTAAAATACTGAATTTGCAAGTTATTAAAGCCTGGTTGGACATTTATTTCTGAAAATTCCAATAAAATCTGTTATAGTATTTTGGAGATTAAATATTTGGAGAGTAGAGGTAACCATTCTAGTAGCTTTATGTGGCACTGGGGCTACTCTGCTCTCTAAGTCTTGACTGAGTTATAGCAAAAAATTAGTCGTTTTATTTAGCTGTGTATAAATATATGCACGTGTAAATAGGTACACATATACAGTTCTGTTTGGGGAAAGAGACTGAAAAATTTTCATCTCATATTTGATCAATAATCAATGAATGATACTAAAAAGATTAAGTATGGTTTTTGTTCCATAAAAATTGATCATCAAAACAGTCATAGAGGGTGTTTTACCCTTTCTGTTATATACAAATAAATGCTATTTAAAAAAAAAAAAAACAAACTAAAAGTTTAAGTAAGGAGAAACCTTCCCTCACATGCAGTTCATCAGTGTTAAAATTTATATTTTCTCTTATATTTTGTTGATTTTTTTAATTATTTTTATGTAACACTAGTTTTACAGCTGAGTATCACTTAAGTATTGTTATTTTGTGGAGACAGTTGTTTGTCAGAGTAGGAAAGGGCTAACCCCAGTAGATGGCTCTGATGCTCCCTCACAGGTGGTAAATCCTGTATTCCTGAAGTTTCCAAATGTGAATCAGCTCCAGTGTAATAACTGCAGTGTGAGGACAGTGCATTTGAATGGTTTTATTCCCTACATTTTTGTTAAAGAACTTTTATAAAGACCAAATTCATGCTGCTATTATAGTTTTATATCTTTCTTGTATATCACTTTTTTTTTTTTTTGTCTAACCACTTCCCGAAACAAAACCATTTTCAAGATATTAACATTAGGCATTAGCCACTAATGCCATGAGTAGAGGAGTGAATTCTGGGGATGTAAATCTGCATGCTTCCATCCAGTTGCTGCTTCCCTGTGCAACCTTTTGGGAACAAGGTACATGCCTGAATGTGCTTTTGGGTGACTACTTCTTTGTTCTTTAATCAAGAAAGTTTATTCATAGAGCCAAAGTGACATAGAGTCAGAAGCTTTTTTTGTTTCTTTGGCATCTTCAAAATTTTACATGTATTCTGTATAGGAAAGTCTCTTAAGATGGATAGTTGAAGTGAGCTGATCAGCTGGGTGAAAAGCTTTCTTCCTTGTTCTTACTTTTGCATTGTTATCAAAATGCAGCCAGAAGTATTACTTCTTTGACTCCAACTTTTTGATGAAAAGATCACCTGCACTTGTCATTCTACACTGGTAGGTTTTCCAAGGAAGAATGTCTCAATCAGAATGTTAGATTGGCCTTACTGTCTTGGACCAAATGTTCACCTAACCTCCATCATTTCTCCCACTGTGGTCAACAGCAGATGACTGGGAAACCTAAGAGACATCTCAGTATTCTTTCAGATTCCACTTGTTTGCAGAGTGAGTAATTTCTGAGCCACATACGGTTTTTTGTGGATGCTAACATTTAATGCAATTGAATTTCTCTTTCACAAACCTGTCAGTGAATGCCCAAAATGCACACTGAAATGTAACTAATTTGAGTTCATGGAAACAAGCCATAACAGTTGCATTGCTTTGTGAGAATGGAAATTAATGTCTGGCACTGTTCCTACATTCCTTAGAGGTGGTAGAGATGCAATGGAGACTGTCTGCACCACTGATACTGGCAGCATCGTCTGTTTTTCTGTTGTTGTATGTTATATGGAAAGAGAAGTGGTATACATTGGTTCCAGTGTTTACATGAAGTCTGGTAGATTAAAAGGGAGTTTTTCAATGTATGGTAGCATGAAGTGTCAGAATTTTAATCCAGAAGAAAATAAAATATTTCCAAATAAAAGGCGTTTTTACTTCTGCAACATGAAGAGTTACTACTATTTCAAAGGTACTGTATGAATTCCAAGAGGGTAACTGCATTTTCCCAACTGCTGCTTAAATTGTACTCTAACATGCTTCACTCTGGACTGCACTGTAGTAGCAGAACTAAAAAGCTTTTTTTTTTCACCAAGTGTGCCAAGTATCTTGAGCTCTTTCCAGTCAATGTAGTCTCTGTCCATTATCAGCTAAGTTCAGTCATTGCATCCTCATAGCACTACTGAAAAGAGCAAACTAATGTAAATTATTCTGAATTGTGCTTTAGAATGAACACTTTTGTCAGGCTGCAGACAACATTTTCTCTGAATGTCCCATTACCTACTTTTCATGATGCCTTCATTTCATCTATTTTCATGCAACTAATTGCAACACCTAAGTTTGGAGTCTTGGCACCGTAGGGATCTGGAATAGCCAGTGGAGAGAGAAAGGCACTTCCAAACAGTAATTTGCAAAGCTCTTGAGATGAAACATGTCCTTAGTAGTTTGTGCTAGATCCATACAAAGTACAAGGGAAACAGTCGCTGAAAGTGGCATAGTGGAGTTGCAAAGGCAACATTTAATTTGCTGTTTCCATTCAGAACACTTTGGGTTAGATTTTTTTAATTCATGAATTATTTACATGTTTTGACACGTGGGATGAAAAAGCTGAACAGCTTTATAGGCTTCTGAAATGCATTTTCTAGTGTCTGGAAGATAAGTACTAGTGTGAGGTTTCCCTGAATGTTCGTTCTGCTGTGTTAGGACCTCAGGTTCTGAGCACTTCTTGCTTTTCTCTGCTTTGGTTTCTTTCCCACAGAAGCTAATGTAATAATTCTAACCTCCCTCACTGCACATGTTGTGAAAAATAATTAGCTGAAGTTTATAAAGCACTACTCAGGTGTCAAGCAATGTTCCCATTACATTATAGGTAAGTTAGGACTTATTAAACTGATTTGGTTAGAAACTTCAGTGATGATTTAAAATAGTGGTTTTATTTGAATTATTTTAGCTATTTAAAAAACAAAAACAAAAACAAAAACAAACCAAAACTTTAGCTAACAAGAACTGAAAAAAATTGTTCTAAAACATGATAGCATTTTGAATAAACATCTGCGCACCACTGGAAGGAAAGTGCTAGATAATTCATTATCATGATTTCTGTGCTTCATTTCAGATTACAAATAGGGATGCCAGCTGTGACATATTTCCTTACGTTTTTGTAGATCAGATGTAGCTATTTATACTAATCCATAAGGACTTCAAAATACTTAGTAGTGATGATGACAACTGTTATGAAAATACATAGAATCAACAACCTTAGGATAGAAATGTAAGCATCTTGTTCCACTTGCATGTTTTATTACTAAAAAAAAAATAAAAAATACAAAATTAACTCTGCTGGCATCTGTATTCTTTATGAAATAAAAGTTTTGTCAATTCCAGAGTAGCTTTCTAGACAGTAAAAAGAAATATATAACCAGACAGAGATAACGAAAGCCAAATATCATTCCTGAAAGAGTTCACTGCTCTTACTTGCCTCTACCACTCTTCCTGAAAGTGGGCCACTATAAACACTGGGACTCCAGAACTGGAGTTACTTCAGTTGGCAGCTGAATTCATTATTTGTTTTATACCAGTGTGACACTGAGCGGGATGCTTTGACTGATTCCATCAGTGGCAGTGTATGACCTAGAAAAAAAAGTAGGTTTTTCATATTAACAGGTTCTCGGAAATTTAGGGTTTCTATATTACTAATAGTATGACTGCCTGGCTGGAAAAAGGATCACCAGTTTTTCTATCTTAATTTCAGTGTCATGTGGTTCCAGTTATATGGAGCGATGTCTAGGCTGGGTGCCAGGATGCATCTAAGTGCTCAGAATGCTTCTGAGTTGGCTCAAGGTCTGGGAGTGTAAAGATCTGTTTCCACAGCCAAACCAGGTGCTCAAGGGAGAGCACAGCAGTTGAAACTTTTTCTACTGCATCAACATTAGCATTTAAATTCAGATTTTCACTTTCAAAACTGATCTTCTAGTTGTTCCTGCTTACCGTGCTTTGTTTCACATCATGGAACAGCTTGTGTTCCCAGACTGTTATCATTTTAGATGGAATTAAACAAAGAGATGAATTCCACAGGTTCGCCCATATGTGCTGCAACCACTGATAGCCGTTTGGTCCACAGGTTCAGACAAGAGCGAGTCCAAAGTAAGCTGGCTCAAAAAGCACAGAGAGATGTTTGCTCCTCAGCGCCAGCTGTTTCACAGTTGTGCTACATTACCTGTTTACATTACAATTAGATTACATTAAAATTGGAGCGCTTTCTGCATTTGTGTTACATCTGAACGATTGCATTCTTTTGTTGCTTGGAATTCTCTCAAGGCTAAAGGATGTTTTTCTGTCTTGACAAACACTGCCACTTTACATACAAAATAGGTTTCATGACATGACATAAATTGGATTAATAATTCTCAAGTTGCCATTGCTGTTACTTCACAGGTTCCATAAGTACTGACATGAATATTCACAAATGTTGAAGCGCTCTGGAGTGCAGTAAGATATCACTTTTAAAGAATCTAGGGATACCTGATCTTCCAGCATACCAATAACCATTTATATTGTAAGTGAAAAGTTATCTGGGGGGAGGAGGGGGAAAACCCACACATTTTCCTGTTCTTATGATGAGTATCTTGCTCATTGGAATAAATGTTTTCTGTGGCTGTGGTGTTCATATTATTTGACATTCTTCAACATTTCTTTATCCTTAGCAGGCATAATTATAGTAGAACTTTACTCTGGGGTTTTTTTTTTCATTCCATCTGTTGAACGTTTATTTAGTTCTCTTTCTTAACAGCACATAAAGTACTAAAATGTATCTGAGAATGTTTACAGCTAGGTTTCTTATGACCTAGGTCATATTGTTGTCTTGAATCAGTTTTCTTTCTCATCTTCAACTGAAGACAAAAAAATGGCTTAATCTTTCGGGGTTAAATAAAAGAAGGAATGCAGTGCAAGGAAGATTCCTTTTATGTGAGGGAGCAGGGATGACTGAAAGTGCCTGTGGGCATTTGGTCCCCATTGGCGCTCTCAGCAATGCAATGATGCCCACAGATAGCCTGTATTGTTGTCAGTTAAATGGGATCATGAGTGTCTGAAAGGTGTTTGAGAATGAACTGAAAATCATTTTCACAAGTGGATGATTACTTCTGCCACATGTTAACCGAACTCTATCAGAGTGGCCCAGATTTTTGAGACTGCATTAATTGCTCTTTCAACCTTGACTGAGGTTTCTCTTTAAGAAAGGCCTCTGCTGGACTAAACTGCTACATGTATTGATTTTTCTTTCTATATTTCTTCATTGTTTGTGATAAATGAAGCCTTTTACAAGTAGAGAATTTATCATTCAAGATGTAGATAGATTGCTTCATTCCTTAGAATAAAAAAGCTGGTCTAAAAATGATCTCTGAAGAAGTAGTAAGTCCTTTCTCCAGCAGTGAATAGCTCCAGTATTCCACACTCAATTATGTTTTTCAGCTATTCATTAGTGCTGATTTTTTCATCAAAAAGTAGAAGCCTGCACTCTCGCAGAGCAGACTTGGAGCAAATAAGCTGTCATCTCCTTTCGTATGTATGTCACCACATAATGGAAACTGGAGTATAATATTTAGCAATATGGTTTTGCATTTTTGTAACACAAGGAAATGAACTTTGAAAAATACTCAACCCTTATATATCTAGTGATGCTCAGACTTCTTAAAGAAGATGGTTGATCATTTTGTTTGTTCCATTTCTGGAGGACAAGATTATACTGACTGAAACAAAATTATATATGAAACATATCTTATTTAGGTATTTCTGTGTTTTATAGAGGAAATTGCTTATAGTCTTACTTATTTTCCAGAAAAATGTAGTTTAAATATTTATTTTTCTACCATACTGTAAGAATTGTGAGGTGTAATCAGGTAACTCTGTCACTTCATACAAATCCAATTCTTTTTAATTTGGGAGTGAGAGAAGAGAAAGAGAGAAGTATTAAATAATGCTAAAAAAAAAGAAAATTGTAGGACTGTCTTTAAGAGCTAAATTCTCAGGAAAGTGATTGCATAGTTTGTACATTTGATTTCATTTTCATATTACTGCAAAACTGTTAGAATATCTTTACATTGGAGTAGCACTTAGTGATTCAGCATGTATGATCAATGTCCTATTTTCTATGTGCTATATAAAAGCAGGTGTGTTAATCTTAAGTCACTGTAAGTTATGTAAGCAATATAAAAGGCCTGGAGAAGTCAACCAAGCCTATACATGCTAATTATAAATACACCTTCTAATGTGCACATGTACCAATATGAATGTTATGTGCACACATTTTATTAATATAGTTTTACAGAATAAAAGTCTGCATTTATATCTACTTCTGTGTACATCAGAAAACCAATCTTTCCTGACTTCTTGTCAGTGTACTTATTAAACACTCTGAAAACACAGTTTTAAAGAGAAGTCAAAATAGATTAATTTAGTAAAAAGCAATTATTATTTCCATGCTCAGATAGAGGGAAATTATTTCAGTGTGTCTGCAGTGTGTAGTTCAACTGTAATAATTCAAGAATTATTTTAGATTATCCCAACTCTGGAACCCAAATTATAGTGAAAAACATTACATCAAATGGTGGTGTAAATTTTTAGAAATATGGAATTTTCAAATTCTGAATATCAGTTTCTTCTTTCTATTGTACAGAGTATTTTACCTAAGAAGGGTAGGGTGTTTGAAAGAATGGCTGTTGTGTGCTTGTTGTTGCTGAGAGTGTTCATTGTAGCCTGAACAATTAATGTTATGCATGTTGTGCTCATTTTTTTGGATGGAGAGGGTGAGTGGGGCTTGTAGGTGACTACAGACTTGCATATGTGTATTTATCTCAGACACATGAACAACGATGCAATTCTCTGTCTTAAAAGCAAAAACATTCTTCAACTTAGCTCTAGGACTTAGTTCACTTCTAAATCTGTTAAGCTGTTAATTTTTGCTTCTGTTGTGAAACCCAAGTGTCATTTAATTCTGGAAACTGGCTTTTCTAGACTTTTTCTGTTATAGTCATGCACTGCAGTTTCGACAAATCCTAGATATTACTGTGCAAATTTAGTAAGTTTCTTAGGTCCTTTACTTTCCATTTTTTCAATGGAAAATAAATGGGACAGTTCAGAGAGGATTCTAGGTGCCTAGGATGTTTGGCTTGTTCTGGGTATAAATGTTAGACTAGAGTAAGAATTAATCTCATGTTTCAGGAGCATGCATGCTTCAAATGAGCATGGTGTATATCCCTTGTAAATGGCTGAAACTTTCTACATTAGAAAAGAACTGTCACTTCTAGAGGTGGCACTGGAGGAGGGACTAATAATTTAACTATGGGTTTATAGTGAATTGTAAAACCAAGTAACATAGGCTTTGCACTTCTATAGTTAATCCCAGCTTTGTGTCATGAATGCTGTTTCCTTTGTTAAGTAATCTTAAGTATCTAAGACAAACTGATTTTAAAGTTAGGTAGTTAATGTTCCATTGTTTTATTTCCCAAAGAAGCTCTTCTTTAACACTTCATTTGGAAGTGATTTATAGGCGGAATAACAAGTGGATTTTGCTATTGAATTTCTTTTTTGTATGCTTTCTTATTTTATAATTTTTAATTTACTTGACTTGTTCTAGTTCTGCCTAAACCTGCAGAACCTGTACTGCAGGACTATATGTGGTATACTTTATATAAAAAGTAATTTAAAAAGCAACCAACCTTTTCTCTGATAGCAATTTTTTTAAGATCTCTTCTTTTAAAAGCACCTTTCCATACCAGGCTTAGTTAAAAATACCACAATTACTCTTTAGGAAGAAGAAGCCTCTGTTAGTTTATGCCTGCTTTACAGTCATTTAAGACATGCCAAATGAGTGGGAACATGGTCAGAGTATCTTTATACTGTAGCATTTGAGGACAGTGTATTCTCAGTTGGTCTTCACAGTCCATGTGGTAGTTGCCCTCCAACATGCATCAGAGAAACCTACAGGATATTCTGAGGGGCATGGTGGTGGAATGTCCATGAAAAGCAGGACAGGCTTAAGACTGAGAGAGCTTAAAGGCCACCCCTGGACCTTTTTACTTTTGACCCCCCTCATTAACCTTCAAGTCTGAGTGAAATTCATCAGTCATTCCCCCTCCACCCTATGGCAGTATTAAAGAGATTAACAGGGCAATAGCAATGTGCCATGCTTTGGGAAAAGTAAATGGTCTGATTTAGAGGAATATTCCTGGCTGGTTTGAAACATATTTGAAAAGCAAAACAGTTCATGTTTTGTGGGGGAATGTGCACTTATCACTCTGTGAGGTAAATGCTTCCTTATTTGCAAAGCATTATAAATTTTCAAATGAACAGTAATTGGCCCCCTTTTTTGGTACCCTTTTTGACACAGCTGTTACTTGTCTCCTTACTTTTTATTGAATTTATAATAATCACAGAATTAAGAAGTTAAACAGAGTGTGTCAGGATCTAGACTATTCAAAGAAAGCTAAAAGAACTGGTAACCATGTACACAATGCCAAGTGTCCTCTCTCTTATACAAATAAAAAGCAGACCAACCAGGCAAGACAGTTTCAGCCCAGGTGTAGCAGGAGTTGAAAAAGGGCAAGATATCAGTGTCATACTAGTGAGGGAGCCACTCTGTAATCTGACAAGCTAACACAGATAATAAGCATTACACTGAACATTCATGTTATACAAAAAATTATACTTTGTGATACCTAAAGTGAGAAAGAATGTGCTTGAGTGTATGCCCAGAACAGTTGGAATCAAAGTGTTGCCTGTATCTTACTTGGCTGTTTCAAGTTAGTTCATTGCTCTTTTTTTTTTTTTGGCTGAGCTAAAAACCACGGGGCAACAAAGCCCCAGAAGTGATCAGAAAGGAGAGGAGAACAGACCCTCTCCTCTTACAACAAAGACACTATCCACCTACCCATCATCCAACCAACCACTTCTAATCCTAGTTGTAACTTTTCCATAGTATATGTGCCAGCATCCTCTGGAGAGCACACTTGGTCTGAAAAATAAGTGCATTAGTCTTCTAAAACATGAGGTCTTTTGTTTCTGCTTTTTGTCATCTTTTGAGTGAAAATGAAAATATCTTTGCAGAGAGTAAATAAAAGAAAAAATCACTTCTTAGGTGTGACAACACTGAAGAAACAGCTCAGTACGTAGAGCAAATGAATACACTCCTTTCTATTGGGTCCTCCACATATCATGCTTTTTATTAATGCAAAAACATCCCTTTATTATTTCCTTTGCAGATACTTGTATGCTCTGGGACAGAAGGTTTGGAAGCGGTGGAAAAAACGCTACTTCGTTCTTGTTCAGGTTAGTAGTCTACAGTGAAATTTCATTAAAAGATAGTCTTGGACTATAAATTTTCTTACATATGGTTGCTGAAGCCATTAGTAAATCAATATCTTCAGGCAACTTATGCAGCACTTCTCCAAGCTTCTTACAGCATAGAGACATCCAGGGTATTTTTATTATTATTATTATTGTTATTATTATTTACATATGTAGCAAACAGAAATGTCATTGAATTTTACATGTGTATATAAATGAGTCCCAACAATGAGTAATGTTTCAACTGAAACTAGAATTTCTGTATACTTTGACCTTGAAACATTGCACTGACATCTTTCTAGCAGCATTCAATTTAAAATTTATATTTCACAAAGTGGAATTGTATTTACTGTTTCATTTATTCTATCTCAAAAAAGATTTCCTGCTTTTAAAATGAAAGCAACAGTAGTTACTATTAAGAACTTTTTCATAAGTATTTTTTTGAAAAATGCTATTTTTTGTTCTTCCTTGCAATATTAAATTGAGTAAAATTATGTAGTTGTTACAAAAGAACTAATGTAGCAATTGTTCTTTGCCACAAAAATGTTCTGGGCTTATATTTCATAACTTTTTATACAAACTTAGAACTGTAAGTATTTCCACATGCTGGTTAATGACATTAATAGAATAGGAATAGAAAAGTATATTTTGAGTGGTCAAAACTGAGAAACATTATTTTTCTAAGTCTTTGGACAAATTATTAATTTGATATGTGCTTGTCTTCGGATTGCAGTTACAAATGTGATTTTCTGACTCCGTTTAGAGAACACTATTCTTCTGTGTCCTTTTTTTTGTTGACAGAAAACTGCTAAAAGTGTGAGTCTCCATAAATGTCATACAAAGGCTGAAGCCTGTTGAGGCTTTTTTAAGAACAAAGGCTTCTAAAACTCCTTTACAGAAAGCCTGATTCCTTTACCACTCACCTGGTCTCCCTGTACTCCTAAATAATGAAAATTGTAAGAATGTAAAAAAAAATCCTGAACAAGGTCATTAAAAAAGTTATGTTAAAAGTTGAGGGTATTTGCATATTTTTCTTGCTGAGCATGATGTCAATACAGTGTTCTCAATGCCTTCAGTGGGAACTGGCTTGCATATTGATAATCGGTGAGTATGGTTAGAAGGTTGAACAGGATCTTCTGGAAAGTCTACTGAATTTATTTCAGTTCTGATTTTGCCAGGGTCCTCTGTGAAGAGATGAGGATTTTTTTGTGACTTTATTAAGATCTGTAAAGTTTGGGAAGATCTCTATATAAAATAGCTGTTAAGTGTGAAGGGAAAAAAAAAAAAAGTGAGGCTAGATACTGCCTTGTCCTTCACACTGTTCTTTAGCACTCCTACTTTACATCCCCCTATCACTAAAAGAAAGACCTTGATCTCTTCCTGTAAGCCATAGGTTTCATCTGAGTTTTAAAATGCACACCTAACAGACACAGCCTTTCTGTGCGTGTGATATGGAGCCATCTGAGAGACCAGTTTATTCCAGCCAAGTTAATTTTAACTATCTTCTGCTTTCTATACTGAAACTGAAATGCTGGAGGATAATGTTACAGGAATTCTCTAACTGTGATGGGATTTAGGCATCTATTTAATTTTAAAGCAGCTATCAATTCAATACGGCTATATGAAAAATACCATGTTAAATCAGTATTTACTGTCCAGACAGTTCAGACTCATTTATATATCCAGCCGTGATACAAACACTGACAATAAGCTGAAGTTGATACATGTGAAATAACCATTCAGTAATGACTATTTGTCTGTAGTATTGGTACATTATTGACATATTGACAAGTCTTCCTCTATAGATTAACTTTTAGCTTATGTTAGTAAAATATTAAGGCCATGAAATTCAGTTCTGACACAGAGGCTATCAATATAATTTATGTATGCTTTGGAAATTTAACTCAGGTGTGAAATTAGATGAATAATGTTGATTTTTCAGGAGTGTGATGTGAATAGTGTGCACCTTCATTATTGTTACACGTTAGAAGTTGTTAGTGGTTTCTGAAAGAATAGCTTGATGTTATAGGAAGGTTACAGACTCATGAAATTTTAGCCTCTTTATTGCATTCCCTTTTCTTCCTTTTACAATCCAGTTACTTCTCTAAAAGGTTTTTCACTCCAAATAGGAAAAAGACAGGGACATAACATGTAACGTAAAAAGCCTCAGCTGGACATGCTGTGTCCTACTTCATATCTTTCTCCAGTAATCAGAATGCAGATCCACTTCTGTCATTTTAATTCAATCTGTTCTAATGTTTGAAAAGTCTGTCATTTGTTTCATGGATAATTTTTTTCTAAACATGCCAATCACACTAATTTCTGCTGTTGAACTCCTGAAGAGTGCTGCCCAGTGGTGCCATGTAGCAGGCACCACAGAGTCAGCCTCCAGGTTTGCAGCAACAGTTCCTCCCAGCAGGTTAGGCAGGGGTTTTCTGCCCCATGGGGACATCCTCTAGTGACACTGCTTGTAAGTCCAGTCCACATTTCTGTGGCTATCTGCCTGTCATGCATGTATAGATAGATGGTTTTCTACTTTGTCACAAAATAGCTAGAACAGCTGGTAGGCAGATGTTTGGACCTCTGGAAATTCAGGTAAATGCAGTTGTAGGAAGAGGTTTACCTTTTCTTCTATCAAGAATTACTGTTTAAGAAGGTGATTTGATTCCGGTTTTGTCTTAGAATATGGTGTACATAGTCCTGACTTTTGAGTACCCATCATTTCATGAAGTATTGATGCTAATTTGCTGAATTTCCAGGAAAAACTAGCTAAAGCTCCACAACTGCTAACAATACACTTAAATCCGGTCTTAGATCTATATTAAAAAGTGTAATTTCAGATTGTGCTGGTGATTCCCCCTATAATAATTGATACCATCCACCTATAACTATTAAGGAAAAGGGTTAAGTAGTTAAGATTTCAAGTATAAACAAACAAGGCAAGTTCTATATTTCTTTATTTTGTTGAGACATTTTTCCCCAACAAAGTTTTCTGGAGTTTTCCTATTTGCGTCTTTGGTGGAGAGACTTTAAACTGTCTCGTTTTCAACCAAAAGACAAAGTGTAAGCCTGATTGTGGCATGAGTGTCTTTTAATGAATTGTTCCTTTAAAATAAGAGAATACATTTGAAACACATTGAAAAATTAGACTTAGTATTATAGATCTGATCTCTGTCTTGTTGTAGAGGTGAGGTTAAAAATGAGCCCAGAACTTCCACAAGCTTATCTTTAAAAACATACAGTGGCTGAAGAAATATGAATAAAAAAAAAGGTTATCCTAAGCATCCATAATTAGTGTCTGCAAGCTTCTTTTATGGCTCAGTTTGTCTACACAGTGTGTTATATGGACTTGTTGACATGAAAATGCAAGTGCTATGGGTGATTGCCAGGTTATTTCATTCCACAAAATAGAGTAATTTGAAAATTGTTTTTACTGCAGTGCTAGGTATCAAAAATTGAATCTGTAGGTCCAGTTTACAAGAGAGGGAGCTCTCTTGAAATACATTGCTAATTGCAGGGAATTTAGAGGTGTGTGACTAACCAACAGCACCCTCCATGCTTCATCATGGGGGCAAATATGGCTCTTGGGATATAAACAGGGAAATTCCGAGCAGTAAGAGGTGATAGTGCTGCTGAGCCTAGAGCAGAGGACATGACATAGGGGCTGAGCCCTGTGTCAGAGCTCTAAGGGGACCACCAACACCAGTTGTCCCTGCCCAGCTGCTCCAGGGCCTCCCTACCCTCCCAGGACCCCATTTCAGCCTCCAGGCCATCATCCTGAGCCCCAGTGATGCCATGGCAGGGCTGGTGTCCAGCTTCCCACAGCCCTTCCCTTCCAAGCCATGGGCCCCATCAAGCTGGGCCTGCCAGGAGTTCCACATCCCAGCCTGACTTTGGCCTGTTCCCTGGGGTGCACTCAGTGCCTGGGGCTAGGGCTGCCCTGGTGCCCCCAGCTGCCCTGCTCCTGGCTAGGCCCTGGCTGTGAGGGGTAACTTAAAATGTTTAAAACAAAATACAGTGATTTTCTTAACACACACTATAAATTAAATTAAAACTGAGTTCAGTCTACAGACAGTGAGGTGAAATTCTGTTTTATGTGTCATGCTGGAGGACAGGTTGGCTGGTTCTAATAGTCCCTTCTAGCCTGACAACTGAATTTCTGAAAGTGATGGGCAAAGTTGTTTTTTGTGTGTATTTTCATTTCTGTCAAAATTTCATTTCAAAAAGGATCATTCCTCAAGTTGTAGGCAAAGCAATAAATGTAGGTAACAGTTAGTTGAGTAGTCAGCAGCTGGGGTAATGACAGTCCCATTGACTATCAGACAAGCTCCTTGCCTATCCTTAGATACACAATTTTACTGATCTAAGAAATGATGTTACAGTTCTAAACAAATCAGTTGTCCAGATATCCTACAGTCCTAGGAGATGAGAGTTTCAAACGCCAGGTTTCAGATTCACAAGCTCTTCCTTCTGGTCACCTTTTGTACTGTTTCCAACTCTTCATGTAAGACTGGGAACATCTGTTTTGTTTCAGTGATTGCTTTTCCTCTTCCAGCTGTTACATTCATCTCTTTATCTTTCCAGTCACTTTTCCCTTAGCTCTCCTTATTGCTTCCTACTCCGTCTAGGGAGTCTTAAACTGCATGGTGACAGATTCTCTTCTTATTGCTTTATTATTTTTTAATAATTGTACTTGATGAGAAGTAACTGGTGTTGTTCATGCCAGCTGCAAGCTGCTTGGCCTGTACAGTACTGTATCCAGTGAGTCAAGCAACCTGAAGATGGGTGTGAATACGGGTGCAAAAGATGAAGAATTCAGATTGTAAAATCAAAGTAAAGATTCTAGTACTTACTAGAATTGTGTCTTTGTCTTTAACTGGTATTAGCCAGATTAATTGGTTATCTTTTCAGCTGCATGATAATTGTGGTACTCCTTTTATACGTAAAAGTCCCTTTTTTTCCAGCCTTCGGAATAGAACACTTTATTCTCACACAGTAGACTGAGCAGTTTAGTCAGTACCACAGTACCAAGTATTTTCCCTACCAAAACCTAACTTATTTCCTTTCAATTTTTTATAATTATTTATAACGCAACAGCCCCAAATGCTTTCTGTTTCACAAGACTGCAGATAAATGTGTTTATGGCTTTTTTTTCCCCTTCCTTGTGACAGGAAGGGGAAAGAACACAAAGTTTTACACCATAAATATTTCTGGAGAAAAACCCCATGGGTTTTGTTTGTTCAGCTCTGAAAGCTAATTTAAACAATGGTGCATGTCTTATACAATTCTGGAATGGAATTCAACTATTAAGAACTTCTTTTTTATTCAGGTTAGCCAATATACATTTGCAATGTGCAGTTACAGAGAAAAGAAATCTGAGCCTCAGGAACTGATGCAACTTGAAGGATACACTGTGGATTATACAGCTCCACACACAGGTACTTTTCATGATTTTGAAGTATGATATGTTTCTGTAAAATGGCTGATTTTTTGCTCATTTTGATTTAGCAGCAAAAAATATCTAAAACCCAAAAAGGTTCTTTGGCAATTGTTCCACTACGATTTTCTGGTGTAAAAATTCATGCTTTTAGAAAGAAGCTTGTTGTAAGACGAATGAACAATGAACTTACACTAAGTTTGCTTGAAACATTGTAAGATCACATATGACACAAGTTAAAAATATTAATTCTAGCCAGTCTTTCCCTTTTCTAGCTATTTTCTATGATGGAGCCATGTGGCAATGTACTGTGAGGTATATTAATAAATGATTCAGAAAAAGTGATTGATGACACTGCTTGCTAAAGACAAGCAGCTCAGAGTTATGAAAAATAAATTTGAAAATGTCAAAAAAAATTGCACAATTTAATATTAATATGGCAGAGGGAAGTCAGTTATACATGTAGAGAAAAATGATTCTACTCTACCTACGTAGTAGAGGCATATGAGTTCAAGAGACTTCCAAGATATTGAAGATCGATCTTTGGAAATGTTAGCTCAATGTTTACAATAACTGAGAAGGCAAGCAATGCTCAAATGTGTTTTAAAAACCAAAACAATATCATAAAAAAACCCAAAAAAACAGTGCAGCCATGTTGACTGTTGTGTGCTCTTCTGGCTATGCACTCTCAGAACATATGGAATGAGAAAAAGGGATCCAGGAAGGAGCAGCAAAGCTGATAAGAGGTATGGAGCTGCTTCTGTCCAAGAAGAGATAGAGTTGGCAGAGATTTCCAGCTAAGAAAATGATGCCAAGAAGGAGGATATGTCATAGAAATGCAAAATAGCATATGACGTGGAGAAGATGAATAAGAAATAAATTGCAATCAAATTGGAAAAGGAATTACAGAAATATTTTCTCCTGTATTTATTATACTGATGTACAATATTTCCAAGTATTATCATTTGATCCTTATAGCTCTAGATTTTATCATACTTCTGTGTCATAAATACCTATAAAATATTTTAAGCCATACATACACGAACACAGGGGAAAATCAATAATGTAATAAACATTAATGGTGATTTAGAAATAACTTGTATTTATTATTACCTTTCTATTTCCCGCTCTAGGTCTTCAGGGTGGTCGAATGTTTTTCAATGCTGTTAAAGAAGGCGATACTGTGATATTTGCCAGTGACGATGAGCAGGATCGAATACTCTGGGTTCAAGCCATGTACAGAGCCACAGGTCAATCATATAAGCCTATTCCTGCAAGTCAAGCTCAGAAGATGAATCCTAAAGGAGGAAATGTCAACACAGAAATATCCCTGCTTTGTAAGTTAGCTCTCTTTCTTTTGCAGCTTTGGTTTTGGTTTTAGTTGGTAAAATAGGTAGCAGCTCCCTCAATGAAGTTTAATTAAGCATAACTCATTCACCATTCACTAGGGAAATATGCCTAGCAGTTTGTTGTTATCCAGAAGCAGTTTAGCTCAGATTATTATTACCAGTGAGGGAATTCCTGACTTGCAGGTCATTATTTTTATTATAATCCATGAAAATACAGCAATTAGCTTCATATTCATTACAGTTGACCCACATATTACCATGGAGACGGTGCTTGGTTTACATTACAGTGGCTGGCTACTGAAAAATATAGTGTTGAATAGAAAAGTATCGATCTATTTTCAGCTTTTACAGATTTAGGCTACCTTTATAATACATTGTATATATTAATAATGCAAAAATTGCTATACAGACAGTACATTGTAAGCTGAAAGACACTAGATGGTGCTTGATTTTTACATCCCTCAGTATAATATTAAACTAGACATAAAATAATTTGCAAGAACAAAAAGCCAGGTTTAAGTTTTTCTCAACTTTATTTGAGGAAAATACTGTTTCAGAGGAAATCAAGGTAGATAGTATATATTAACCATATCTTGAAAATTTCACAGGATCTCTTTGAAAGTATTCTGTCATGCAGATATCCTCACATAGGAAGCATACATGATTTGTTACTTTTGTTCTGGAGGCTGAATGAGATCTAATAATTTTTCATTATCATGTATCTGTATATGTAGAGTGATACAGGGAAGATATGTGGTTTAGAATCTACTTGGTTTAATGTCTGACTTCTGTAATGAGTTGGCCTAACACCATTCTCCTCCATCAGTCCTGCTGTCTTTCAATCTCATGGCCTTCCATTCATCCTGTAATCTTTTACCAGTTTGCTATTAGAAGACACTAAAATGTTTTTTTTTTAAAACTCATTATTGGTTTTCTAAAATCCTGACTGGAATATTCAAGAGCATTGAAGAAAACATAGTTTAATCTCACAACATCTGTTGAATTTTTAATCTGAAACTATTTGGAAGGATGAAGTAACCATTCATCATGGGGTTGTTGAGGTAAAGTATTTTGCAGAAAGTAACACTGCAAAAGCAAACGTGGCGTAATGGCCAAGGCGTGCTCCTACTCACCTCTTCCCAGTTACCTGAGTCTGAACTGAGTATGGGGTGTTCGCTGTGTTCCCCTTCTAATGTTTTTACTTCTTGTGCATCAATTAGAAAGTATCAAGACATGAATGTAGACAGTAGTAGCCAGGGAATTGCTGCTTTTCTTGGGCACAGGGTTTACATGGAAGTGAAAGTAACCAGAAAACACCACAGTGCAGGGAAGTCTACAGAAAGCAAAAGGTACAAAGGACAATTGCAAGTTTGGATGTACTGAAATTATGTTTTCTGAGATAAAATTATTGGTAGTGGTAAAGAATTAAAAAATCACAATTGACATATCTTCATATTATCTTAGACAGTTATGGTGACTACAGTTTTTAGGTGGACAGCGTAGGAAAAACAAGCTTTATTTTAGAGACAGATCAAAGGAAGCTCAAAAGCCTCAAAATACCATGTATTTTTCTGTCATATTTATGTATCAACTTGCACAAACTGATAGGACTAAACTGTATATAATTCAAAAATCCATGGCTACATTATTACTTGCCTTTAGTTTTAATACACTTCAACGTTTGTATTTTGTAATTAAATTAATAGAATTCTTTGTGCCAGAGGAACTTGTGAAATTTAATTTAATGAAAGATTTAAAAGAATCATGTTTGACTGATTTCTGTAATACCTTCAGTTCTACCTGATTTTATTATTCTGTCTTTTGGCTTTGAGGTAGAAATAGGCATAGAATCCTAGAAACATAAAATCAGCTAGGTTGGAAAGGACCTTTAAGATCATCAAGTCCAATGATTACCCAAGGACTGCCAAGAACACCACGAAATCATATCACTGAGGGCTTCATTTAATCAATCCATTTTTAAGAAACTGCAAGAACTAGGGTTTATGGATATAACCTTAAATAACTTTAGAAGACTCTTGCTTCATTTACACCTACTCTGCTGATTTTCTTGAGGATATGATTTTACTCCTAAGAATCTATACCTGATGCTTTGTCAGATTTAAATGTTTTCAGTTTCCTAAGAAGTCAGTTTTGTTTCTCCCTTGAAAAATGTTTGCATTAAGAGTATTTTATTTTTAATCAAGGTATAAAAGCAAGTACTTGAGAGTTAATGTATAAAGTGAAATCCATTCATGTTTTGTTTTTTCTTTATTATGTACATTTTTACTATTAGGAAATGCAGTCATGACCATAGAATTTGTCAGCTACTTTTCTTATGTATCTTATTTTTCAATTCATACATTATGTAAGCATTTCCAGCCAGTACAAGATCACATTGTTTCAGTTTTTAAAGGATAACATATGACACCCCCTCCACATACAGAAAGCAGAAAACCAACTAGGGCTTTGCAAAACAAATGTTATTTAATAATAGTCAAGCCTTGAAAGACTGTTGCCATCTTTATCATCTTCTAGGAAGATCAGCAAAGAGACTCATTCATCCAGATGAGCTAGACAAAAAGAACTTTAAATAACTTGAAAAAATGCAAATATCTTTAAACTGCTGGATGTAGAAAAAAAATCAAGTTAAGGAAACATGTTTCAACATTTTATATATTGTGTTTAGAAAATATCTTCTGTAATCCTGAAATTTCCTTGATATTAAAAGCAAGTGAAAGTTATCATTAAAGAAATGAAAACATCAGACTATGATTAATATGCCACATACCTAGCTGTATTAAGGTTAATTCTTTGCTAGCAATAAATAGTAACACTTCCACTTTCCATTGCTCTGTGGAAAAAATTCTACCTTCCAAACTTAATGTTTTGTTATTAGCTGAAAATGAAAACTTGTCAAATGCAAGCATTTCATTAAATTTTTAACATTGCTAGTCAGGTGATACATGTAAATGACAGTAAGTGATACTCTTGTTTTCACAAACTCTTCTGTTTCCTATATTCTGAAGTCCAAGACTCTTTAAGAGTTTTTGTAAGCTGTGGTCAAATCATTCCTGTTATCCATTAATTACTTTTGTATAAAAGAAAGTAGTAGAAAGAAAGGAGTAGGAGTCCCTTTTTGTATATTAAAGGTTGTAATTTTTGCAGTTATTGGTGCCTTGTTCCACATAAGGTAATTCCTTGTACAAAAGAGTGCTTAAAATTACAGGAACAAAATGGATCAAAACAAACACATCAGGAACTCCTGAAAAGAAGCTAGACGTGATTATAATAGGACAGCTAGGGTCTGGCTTATCTTTACAGCAATTATGACAAATGCAGAAAATGAGAATGTTGCTCTTGCATGTGCACAGCTGCAGCACTCCAAAGGCCAACCTACAGATCTCTTATTGGCTCTGAATGTGCAGTCTCTTCTTGTTGATGCTGTATAGCAATTTAGGATCATTCATGTAGGTCATTTAGTAGAAACTCGATATTCTGTGCTACCTGTGAGGCGCATTTAAGCGTGGCAGTGAAATCAAACTACTATCGTACCTGTCCAACTTCTAAAATATACACTAGAATATATACTAGAATACTAACCAATTCCTTAATTTCTAAGTAAAACAACTTGGTACTGCGCTTTTGTAGTATTGGATGGCTCCAAAACAAAAGTGAAGACAGTCTTATGTCAGCAATGATCCAGAAAAAGAGACTTCTTTTCACTCCCACTATTCTGAATAAGCATGCTGTAATGCAAAGGACCAAGTATTTAAGGATTCATTATAATAGAAAAGCCAGAAGTTTCCCAAGGATATAAATGTACCAATTAAAAATGGATTCATCTGAGGCATGTAAAGGTACAGGAGGCAGTCCTTTTCTTAATAAAGAATATATTAGGAGATCTATCCATACAGTTAGAAAGGCTGCTGAAGAGACACTGTTAGTAATTTGCTTGTAACAAAGGAGTAACAGCAGCACATGAGGGGATTGTCGTGTCTTAATGAAGGAACACAAAGCCAAAAGTTGTTCTGATCCCACACCACCATGAGTTCAGAGATGGTCTCTTTTTTTGCAGAGAAGAAAGGAGACAGATAGTGGAAAACTGAGTTAGGGGAGGAATCATTTGATCTGAGATGTGTAGTTTTCATCATCTCCCTTTTGGAATGATGTCAGTATCAAAACGGCTCACAAAAGGAAAATAATTTGAGATTTTGCAGGGACCAGTTGTTCTGGGTTCAGCAGTAGCAGTCATTTTTCTCCTTCTTAGTAGGAATTACAACAGGTTTTCTAACTTATTATAATAGTTGTCATAAAAATGCTGTTTAGAGCCCATGTACAAATTATCAAATCCTATTTATTAAGTAGCTAAGGGAGTCAAATACTTAGACCATACACTGGAATCACAAGACATCAATCCAACAACAGCAAAGTTGAAGGCATTCCCAAATGAAACATCCATCTGTATAAAAGAGCATCACAGAGGAAGCTTGTGTGGACATTTAAATCATCCAAGCAGATCAGACAATGTTGTGTAATCAAGAAGAAAGTACAGGCAATTTGCCAAATGAAGAAATGCTTTGGGATTAGTCATGAAAATATAGCATTAACATTTTCAGTGTCTTTGGGTATACCAACAATAATTGCTATAAAGTTTCTGTACCTATCATAGTTTGATGACATGGGAATAAATTATGAATTTCATATTTCTTTTAAATGCTGTTTGAATCACTCAGTCTTTGAACTGACTGCATCAGAGATTCTGTGAGTAAACCAGAATGTGGTTAAGGTCCTGGTGTCATAATACATACACACAAGAAGTACCACTGCTTATGGACAGTGGTATTGCATGAGTTCTGGAATAATTGGTAAATTGATAAAGCAGTTCTTTCATGATAGCCCTGGAGAGGCTGGCACCTATATTTTCAGTTAATCAATTCTTTTAGAAACAAAGTGAAACTGATGTTTTGACATATTTCTGATTATATTTGACATAGTTTTCTCAGCAGGTTTGGCAGCTTTATAACTGTCATACACGTTGCCACATGTAAGAGTGGAATAGCACCACCCTTCCTGTGTGTTGTCTCCCATGCTACTCAGAATCATGCAAAACCTAAATAGTATCCTCTTTAAATCTGTCCTTTGGGAAAATACTGGCAGTCCATCAATGTGCTATCCCTGGCCTGATGGTTGGACTACATGGACCAGCTGCTTCCTCTATTCTGCCACTTTCTCTCCACCTGTTAGTTCATTGTCTGATATTTAAATGGTAAGGTTCTGGGGGCATAGATTGTCTCTTTGGCATGTGCTTCTAAGCATGTAGCACTTCGGAGTCCTGGTCAATGATCAGGAGTCTAAATGTTCCAAATGCAAGCTGTCACTATTCGTATGGAGTGGCACTTGAAGGAATGGAATGCGTGTCTTGCCACTGTATTTTGCAAAGGGCATGTGCACCTTCATCTTTATCCAACCAGTTCCAGCCCCTTCTGTATCAGGAGTCATAGTTCTTACCCTGTTACTTCTTGTCTTTAAATCTTTTTAATCCCTACAGTACTAGATTTCTAGTCTCTACCTACTCTTCTTTCCTACCTGCCTAAGTTATTTTGAATTGCTTCCATGGTGCTTAAACTCCAGCAGGGATGTCACTGAGAGCCACAAAAGGGAGGAGGTCACCACTTTGCAAGGGCAGTTCCTGTAGTTCACTCTAGCAAAAAATAAATGTTACAGAAAATATGCATTTGCTTCTGGGCTGGGGCAGGGCAGAGATGATGCCTAGTTGATATGGTTATCATTAGGAACTACATGAGCTTGTGCCATGAACATGGATCTCTCAGTAGTCTTAATTCACTCAAGTCTACTGAGTCACTTGAGGATTTGATGATGTTTATAGCCTTTGCAACTGGACTAAAATTAGAAGTTTATTGCAAAGGAATATTCAGGATGCTGTTCCGCCAAAATAGAGGCAAAAGGCATATTCAGGATGCTATTCTGCCAAAGTATCTTTATCTAAAAGAACACACAAACAAATTGCTAAAACTCCTGAAATACCTTTTGTAAGTTTTTGCTAGGGTTTTAAAATGCGTATATTTGTCCTACATTGATCCAAAAATATAAAAGGTTTTGGCCAACAGTTCCCAAAAGATGAAATAAATCAAGTTTGATTTAGAGGCAACTTGAAAACAAGAAACAAATTCCATTAGGGGAAGAAAATTAGTAGTGAAAAAGCAGAAGTATTACTGCTTCAGGGTTATCTGCAAATATCTTCCCAATATTACCAAAGATTGAGAAACTGTAGAGAATAAAATGGAACTGTATTTATTCTTAACTCTATATCACAATATATCACTATGTCTTTTGCATTTGCATGTAGCTTGAATACGACATCTAAAACTCATTTATGTAGGAATTTGAAAAATATAATCACTAACAATTTTTTAAAGAGGTGTAAAATAATTTTTAAATCACAGTCATATAAAATCTATGAATTCCTCTTAATCTTTGATCAAGTTATTTAAAAAAGTCAATTTTGTTTCAAAAAGATTTACCGGTTATCTTGCATGTATATTATAACATTAAAACAAATGCAACATATTACCCTAGATCTATTTTTCTATTATTTCCTGCTTGCCTACAGCTGGCAAAGGTAAGTTTTCAATTGTTTTTCTGTTGCTAAAATATATTTGGTAACAGATGTTCTGTTACTATTTGGCAATGTTACTTGTAGTATTTGATTCTCTTAAAAAGATGGTCATCAGTCACGGATCTTTCTGTAGAATCAAATCTAGCAACTATTTATGGTTTTAAATAATTTTCTTGTTTATTTTTCTCAAATTATGTAATAGCAGATTCTGCTTTCACAAGCTGAATTGTATTCAGTAGGTCACCTTGCACATTCTGATCATCTGGCTGACATTAAAATGCTGAATCTGTTTCATTTGCATCCAGTCTCCTGATTTCAAAATACTTGTCAGTACTTACACAGATTTTTTTAAAAAAAAAAACGGGAATGTTTTGTGGTTAACCAGAGAAAAAAATCAAGCCAGTTAATTTCAGAAAGATTCAGCTGTGTATCATTTGTACATGAGACCAATTACAGAAAGATATATTAGTCCTTTTTTTTTTTTTTTTTTCTGAACCTTTCTGATTGTAAATAATGGCTAGACAAATCAGATATTCGTATAAGAGGAAAACTTGCAAGAAATGTAGTATCCAGCCACACGTTAACCATATGAGGTTTGGAAAACCTTTGTCTCTNAATATTTTTTTTTTTTTTTTTTTTTTTTTTTTTCTGAACCTTTCTGATTGTAAATAATGGCTAGACAAATCAGATATTCGTATAAGAGGAAAACTTGCAAGAAATGTAGTATCCAGCCACACGTTAACCATATGAGGTTTGGAAAACCTTTGTCTCTGTGTGGATCATTTTGGAGACTATAGATACCTTCACACTGTAGTTTAGTACTTTCAGTAATGTAGTTGTATCAGTTGTCTATCTATGAAGTAATGTATTTAAATGCACTTAAACTGCACTAATGAAGACAGCATTTCATGTATGTCGAAAATATGAGCTAAGTTTGTCATTAATGATAGGCTAGTCTAATGCGCATGGAAATATTGTTCATCTGTGTAATCACATATGCTCCTGATCCTTAAACCATTAAAAATATATGCTGTTGTTTCTCTGAGATGATGGTCTCATACCTTACACCATTAATATGTTGTCATACTGTTTATTTGCTACATCCACCTTGGTGAAATCTGTCACATGGATGTGACTCTTGCTTTGACAATGCAAAGCTAAGTGATATGAATTAGTTTCTGCATCTTTCCAGGATGTGATGCTGCAGATCCTTCAGCTTGAATTAAATAATTCTCCCATCTACAAATACAGCTGAAAGTTGGACTTGACATGGATCAATATGATCTGGGGCTAAATTTCTAAATGTGACTGATTATGTTAGCATCATGCCCACAGATCAATATTGAGTTTTGTTATGATCCTGACTCTATAATTGGGTTTAATCAATAAACTTTTGTCTCCTTTTCTTTAGAAATTTTAGGTTTGTACTACGCAGGTTTTCAAAATTGCATTTAGGATACACTTGGATCCATACTTTTCTGGTAATGAATGTAAAAAGACATAGGTTTGAATTTAAAGGAACAAAGAGCTAAAACCCTATTGAAAAGGGAAGTCAATTTTTAAGTTGATAGGACTGTTCACCCCAGTACAGTCTATAGAATCCAAGACAGCTAATGTGCTAATACATAACTAGTCCTTTTGGGCACTGTAAGGCTTTTTCTGTCCATACTTGCTAGATAATTCACATTGAGGACTTTGACAAAACGTAGCATTAATGAAAGCAATCGCTAGAGATTCTCTTTTGATAAACCCGCGGGGTTTAAAGGCGTTGAAAGATGCAATCTGTGAAGAACAATAAATTTGGGCCTTTGATTGAAGTGCCATTTGGGATGGTATGTTTTCTTGATGTATTTACACAAAAATGCTGCTCCCTTTTTCACTACTCTTAGCTGGAAGGTTGAAGGAGCTTTTTGCCATTACTACATTAAGGTTCGTCTCATTAAAAGCTGAGTACAAAAAGAAGGCTGGAAATGACCTAGCTCAAGCCAGTGTGTTCATTTCTGCTCCAGTTTGCCATTTGAGAAGTAGGCTTCAAGCCATGATGAATATTTCTATGCGTGGCATTTTGATCTGCAGTAAAGATGCTCTTTCTTATCTGGAGAAATGAACGTATAAACCTTTTTTGGTTTGGCTTGGTGTTTTGTTGGGATCTTTTGGGGTTTTTTTGCAGTGGATGGAGAGATATTTATTTGCTTATTTTGCTGCAATTAGAAAGCCATAAAAGCCAAGGAAATTATAGAACATTTTTTTTTTTTTTTTTTTTTTTTTTTTT
>NDXB01019830.1:32683-49737 GCA_002631895.1 Agapornis roseicollis | reverse complement strand
AGTCCAGGTAGATGACATCAACTGCTCTACCCCTGTCCATCAGTTCCATAGCCCCATCCTAGAGGGCCACCAAATTGTTCAGGCAGGATTTGCCCCTAGTGAAGCCATGCTGGCTGTCACCAAGCAGTTTGTTGTTTTTCATGTGCCTTAGCATGCCTTCCAGGAGAATCTGCTCCAAGATTTTGCCAGGCACAGAGGTGAGACTGACTGGTCTGTAATTCCCTGGGTCACCCATTTTCCCTTTCTTGAAAATGGGGGTTATATTTCCCCTTTTCCAGTCTTCGTGAACTTCACCTGATTGCCATGATCTCTCAAATATGATGTACAGTGGTTTAGCAACTTCATTTGCCAGCTCCTTCAGGACCCACGGATGGATTTCATCAGGTCCCATGGACTTGTGCTCATTCAGGTTTTTAAAATGGTCTCGAAGCAGATCCTCTCCTACAGTGAGCCCAAGGTCTTCATTCTCACAGTCCCTGCATCTGCCTTCCAAGACCTGGGTGGTGCAGTCAGAGCCTTTGTCAGTGAACACCGAGGCAAAGAAGTCATTGAGAACCTCAACCTTCTCCAAATTGAGGGTAGCCAGTTCTCCTGATAGTTTCTGGAGAATGCCTGTGTTGTCTATGTACCTATAGAATCCCTTCTTGTTATCTGTAACATCCTTTGCCAAGTGTAATTCTAACTGGGCCTTAGCTTTCCTCACCTGGTCCCTAGCTTTCCAGACAACATCCCTGTATTCATCCCAGGCCATCTGTCTTTTCTTCCACCTTTTATAAGCCTCTTTTTTCCTTTGAAGTTTCCTCAGATAGATCTGTTAACATATGAAGCTCCTTATGCATCCAAGGAGATTTCCTGGCCCTCCTGCTGCACTTCCTTCTAGTTGGGGCGCAACACTCCTGGGCTTCTAGTAGGTGATCCTTGAATATCATCCAACAGTCTTGGGCCCCCCTGCCCTCTAGGGCTATATCCCATGGAACCTTACTAAGCAAGTTCCTGAAGAGGCCAAGGTCTGCTCTGTTGAAGTCCAGGGCAGTGAGCTTGCTGCATGCTCTTCTCACTGTCCTGAGGATCTCAAATTTGATGACCTCATGATCACTNATATCATATCATCCAACAGTCTTGGGCCCCCCTGCCCTCTAGGGCTATATCCCATGGAACCTTACTAAGCAAGTTCCTGAAGAGGCCAAGGTCTGCTCTGTTGAAGTCCAGGGCAGTGAGCTTGCTGCATGCTCTTCTCACTGTCCTGAGGATCTCAAATTTGATGACCTCATGATCACTGGAACCAAGGCTGCCCTGGAGCATCACATTTCCAACCAGCCCTTCCTGTTGGAGAGCATGAGGTCAAGCACGACACCTCTTCTTGTCAGCTCCTCTATTGCTTGCAGAAGGAAGTTGTCTTCCGCACAATTGAGGAACCTCATGGATTGCTTCTGCTGGGCCATACCATTGCTCCAACAGACAGCAAGGTGTTTGGAGTCCTCCATTAGAACAAGGGCCTAAAATCTTGAAGCTGTTCCTGTCTGTTTGTAGAATGCTTCATCCACGGAGTCCTCTTGATCAGGCGGTCTGTAACAGATCCCCACAGTGATGTCTCCCATCACTGTTCTCCCTTTAATCCTGACCCACAAAATCTGTTGACTGCTCACCTGTCCCCAGACAGATTTCCATACTTTCCAGCCTATCCCTAACATAAATAGCAAGTCCCCCTCCCTGCCTGCTGGGTTGTCCTTTCTAAAGAGCCTGTAACCTTCCATTCCAACATTGCAGTCATAGGAGCCATCCCACCATATTTCTGTGATACCTGTTATATCGTACCCCTGTAGACAGGCACGCATCTCTAATTCATCTTGTTCATTCCCCAGGCTACGGCCGTTTTTATAGAGGCATCTGAGCTGAGCTCCAAATGAAGCCAGCTCATTGGCTGGAGCAGCTGGAATATCTCTACGTTGCTTTGAACATTTATTAGAGGTGCTGGTAACTGACTGGGTGTGTTGGGATGGAATGATGCCCCTCTCCCCCAACACATCCAGTTTAAAGCATCCTTGACCATTCTGGCAAGCCTTCTCCCAAAACTGCTCTTCTTCTTTAACAGAGAAGCTCCACCAGCTGCCAGTAGACCTGGATCCTGTGTTCAAGATGCCAAAACCCTTGACTATGACACCACCCTTCTAACCATTTTTAAACCACCTATACATATTTTTTTCTACTTAGCTACAAATAATAGACTAGTCTTCTTATTCCTTTTCCCATGTCCTGTAGAGTCTAATGAGGTAAATAATGAAACATTCTAGCCACCTAAATAGCTTTCCATTTCTTCAAGTTGTAAGAAAGATTATAGCTGTACCATCACCTCCTTGATTTCTAGTCTCTGATTGACATTATTCTCTGTATGTTGTCAGCAATAAGGATTACTGTACATACAATTTTTTCCTGAAAACAGTAGCAAAAGATACCTAGATACATAACTATCCTTGAGAAGCAAGGAAACTTTAGTTCTTGAACATATGACAGCTGTATGATTGACCTCAGGAAGTAAACAGATATTCAAGATTGACAGGAAGAGGTTCAGATTATGTTCTACTACACTGAAGGTTCTGTCCTAAACATCTGCTGAATCAAGTTGCATGACTGCATTTAGAGTGCAGTCAATGTAAGTAGACTGTCCACTGTTAGACTGCCTCAACCTGCAGAATTGGATGCTCCCAGTAGTTTTCAGCATGTTCTACCATCATAGGTGGTGGTGTTTGTCAGACTTTACCAGTTAACTTTGTTCAAAATGATCAAACAAAAAGGGTGAAAATCCTCTGCAAACCGGGAGTGAGTGAGCAAACTCACCATCTACATTCTGCTTTAAATAAAAAAGAGTAAACCAATCTTCTTTTCAGTTAGGAAAGGCTCTTACAAGACTTCTGATTTTGCTGAGCTGCTTCAACTAAATTACCTATTACTCTGTACTTCTGCTCAGACTCCTTCAATTTGTTCTTTAGCTGGGGACTCATGTTCCTCATGACTTCTTGTGACTTTATAATAGAGCTAGGTTAGTTGGTTTCCTAAGTACTTTGCAGACCTATGTTAGTTGTAATAAGACTCAAGGTCTTTTCTTCTGTTTAGGCAGATGGTGCCAGTGTTAAATAGTTCAAAAGAATCCCTAGAAGCTATGTACCAGTGACAAATATGCACTAGTAAAATTCAGTGTCATAAAGAACAGGGAATTTTCCTCATCCAGGTTCTGATCTTAGCCATTCTTAGTAGGAAACTCTTCAATGGATATGGGCAGTTTAAGAGCATGAAGGCTACTTTAATCTATGCTGACTGCCAACAGCCCAAGGCCTACTGGACCATAGGGAACTAGACAGTCACAGTTTTATTTGTCTGCTTTTCCATAGAGAAATAAATTACTTTTAATTTATTGCTCTTGTCAAGTAGTTGATTTTCTAATTAATTTGACCATACCAACATTCCAGTACCCAGCAGAAAGTATTTGAATTGGCAGAGCTATACAAAAGCTGTGCCTGCCATACTTGTGTAGCTCTGATTCAAAGTCCTCCCATTAGATACCCAATTAAGCAGAAGAAAGTTTAAATTAAGAGGAAAGAAGAAAGTTTAAATTATCAGCCTCCAACTTTACTTAGTTTTTTTTACAGAAGACTAGTAGTTAACCATGTTTAAAGTCCAATGAATATACCAGATCAAGCCATGAAGGGCATGGGGAAAATTAGGAATAATTAAAGGAAATGAGAAGGAAAGGAAGCACATTACCATTTGAAAAGAATTTCTTAATTATTGTCTAATTCAGTAAGTTATTAGACTTTTATTTAAATCATCTGATAATTAAGTAGCTATTAAAGCAAATTGCTCATTAGTTTTGAAAACACAGTCAATCATTTTATTGAAAGGCTACCTCCAAGCTATATAGCTTTAAATAAATATCTTCTTTTCCAGTAACCCAACTCAGTGGAGCCAGCTGCACCAAATGTTTCATATGAAAAGAACAGCAGCTAGAACTAGCTCTCAAAAAGAGAATTGATCTAAGCTGCTTAGGAAGCAGTCCCTTTGCTTTCACAGGCAGAGAAATCCTCCCCTAAATTGTAATACTTGTGGGTTTGTTTTTTTTTTAAATAAACTTCCTACATATATACTGATTTAAAACTTCAATTCTGTTGTCCTGAATTGAACAATAAAAGACCTTTTCAAGTTTCATGAGCTAGTAATGATTATAACTGAAGATAATATCCACTTGTAGTAAAATTTATGTTTAATTTAAATGAAACTAATGAAAAAAAAAGGGCAAACAGAAAGAAATTATTTGCACAGCCTTCTTCTGTGTCCTTATTCTGCTTGATATCACTGCTGCATGCAAAACTACCTGACTTTACCTAAAACTAATGTATGAGACAATAAGTCTTTTTTTAACATCTGCTGGAACTTGTTTTGTTTGGTTCATTGTGTCTAAGTAAGTAGAGGACTTTTATATTTAAAGGTACCTCATAAACCTTGATTGTCTCAGGCCTAACTAACTGACTAAGTTTGTGAATAAAATAATTAAAACACTTTTGGGTATGTAGCCTGTTTTGACAAAATGTCACTCAGACTTATGAATCATGAACCTATTTGCAAAATCATTCTCTTGGATTAAAAAGAGCTCCTTTCTTCAAAATAAGTCAACCTCTAAAAGTAAGGTTTTTAATATATTGTTTAGATAAGGTCAAGAAGAGAATATGTTATGGAATTAAAATATTCATAAAAGAAAAAGAATCACTTAGCTAAGGAAAATTCTTGCTTTTTCATTTTAAATGCTTAGAGTTTCATTTTATTTATTTGCTTGTTTGCTTAATTTGAAACCTCATACTGTATTGAAGTTCTGACCACAAGCTTTTATTTTGACCTCAGAAGTGCCAGGAGATGTTGGATATGTTAGTTTAAACTCTACCTTATTCTTCTATAGTGGCCTTTATATTTGTAAACTGTGTGTAAATTAAATGGCAAGTTAATTTTTAAAGTTGCCTTTCATTTTTTTTTTTTTGTCTGTTGAGTTACCTTTGCCTTGAATTATTGAGGAGAAAACTACCCAGTATTTGCCAAAATAATTTTATTTTCCAAAAATTTTATAACTTAGAGAAAGCATGTATCTACCACTTCTGAAAGTTAAAGAATACTTTTCTTATTAAAAATATCACTGATTTATGACAAAAGACATATTCAGGTTTAATTAAAAATATTTTCTCTAAAAGGAAAAGCTAAAAAAGAAAAGAAGTACCTACAAAGTAATATTTCCAGGTGTTTGAGGGTCTGAGTTCCACATGTTCATAGACCAGGGGATCTACTAGGATTACAAGATTTGGTCATGAAATAGCAAAGACTAGAAAAGACCTCTAGGATTGTATTATTCAAAATAGGGCTTCAGACTCAGATTAGTATCCTCAGGACCCTGTCTGGTCAATAAATTAAAAATCTCAAGGATACAGATTCTGCTGCCTCTCTTGGACTGGTTCCAGTAGTTAGTTATCCTAATGATGAAAATGTTTCTCCTTAATATGTATATCCAACTGAAATCTCATTTCATGAAATATCTGTGCCTCTCATCTTTTAACTGTGCTGTTCTGAGTCTTATTTTGTACCTGTTCCTCCATTCACGACAGTTTAATACTGCAGTTAGATTCCACTTAACCTTTTCTTCTTGAGCCTAAACAAACTGAGCTCACATAGCCCTTCCTCAGCATAAACATTTCTTTTGTAAGTGGCCTTCCAAAATGATTTCCAGTTCCTTTAAACCCTTATGCTTTCAAATGAGAGTTAACACAGTAGGGCAAATATTGTGAGTCTCTGTCATCACTAACTACTGACTTAACATCTGCTCTGCTGAAGTCAACAAGTTTATTGTTTGAGTGATGGCAAGTCTGTGCCAATACTTTTCGACTCCACATAAATATGATTATATGAAGTAGAACACTATTTCAAATTTCTTTCTAACACATTGCTAGCAACTTACACTAGATTGCTCCAGCTTTAATATCACCTTCAATATGTTATATCAAATCTGATTTTTACTAAGTGACTTACTTGTCTATGTGAGAATGGGGTTTAGATTGCTTTCAATCCTTTGAATACAAAGAAGTTTACTTAGGTTTTGTATGTGCCATGTTTTGGCCCAAGGATAGCTGCATAGCAGAGACATATGCATCATCCCAAAAGCTTATCAGAGTAATGTAAGGCTCCTTTAGATTTAGTAAATCCTTATAATTCACCACTAGAAGCAGCACAATCTATTTTAGTCATAACCTAAGCCAAATTGATGAACTATGAATCAAAATAATTAACTGAGAGTAAAAGCAAAATATGAACTATTTCAACAAGAGCTTGGACTTGAGATCCCATCGCCTACTAAAATTGTAAAGGAGCTGAGCATCCAGTCTTCTTTAGTTTAGAAAATTGATTGCTTTCCTGTATTGAGTTTGTTGTTGTTTACATGGCATTTGCCTGCATATATCTGAAGCCAAATATGCGGATGCATGATCTGTGACAATGAGTTAGGGAGTGAAAATTTACCCAACTGTTCTCTGACACAAGGAGGCACAAAAGGACAAAATGGAATATAAACCTTTGTAAACAAGTGGAAACAGTTCTTGGCAACTATAGCTTTGTAATGGAAAATAACTGAGATGCATGAATATAAGCCCTAGTAGTTGACATAGTTTTAGGTCCTTAAGACCTTAGTACAAAAAGTTTAAGAAAAACAGGATAGAACACAGGACCTGTGGAGGGGGAGTATCTGGGACTAGCAGTTGTCCAGGATGGGTGCAATTAAACTAACTAACAAGTAGAAGGACACAGGATGATTGCCATGTTTGTGGTGTTAATGAACCCATTAAGCTGGTGTAAACATCTGCTGGGGAGTATCCGGGACTAGCAGACATCCAGGATGGAAGCAGTTAAAGTAACTGATAAGTAGAAGGACAGGATGATTGCTATTTCTGTAATGTTAATTAAGCTGGTGCTTCAAAGGCTGCTAGAAGTTATGAAGATTGTTGGAAGAAGTAAACAACCCTCAAAGACCACCAGCACATTTTTGTACACATGTGGGAAACTTTCTGGAAAATGATGCAATTCATAAGCAGCCTTGTGAATATGTTTGCATGCCCAGTGACTATATAAGGACAGCTTGTATAGCACTACAGGGACACATGTTAGGAGGAGCTATTCCCCATGTCTCCCGACGCAACTATGAAGAATTCCTGCTTGTCGACATGAAAACTTTGTTGGTGAATTTCTCCATGGAGTTTTCTCCGAATCAATTTGGCTCTGAATCAATCTCTGCTCAGCTGCAGAACCCACTGAAAATGGGGCTTCCTAGGGCCCTCGGGAATTTTCCCCAGAGGCACCCCTTGACTCATTCGGATCACTGCTGGAGCAGACAAAGACCATCTTCATAAAAGGTATTCTTATATTTTATAGTCTGTAAGGTGCAGGGGACATCTTACATAAAGACTAAATTGATTTGGCAAGCATACACAAGGTTTGGAAACCTTCCCTTAATCAAGATAGGAAACATCATAGGTAAAGGCATATATCTGGCTGCTAGCGTCCATGTGGTATACACCCACAAGAAGCAGGGGGCATCTTGTGGTTTGGGGCCTACAAGACACAGGAGTGTCTTGTAGAAACAGCTTTGGATTTTATGGGTATTTGACTCATGTTGTGACTTGTTATAGTGATAATTTTCCTCTTGTGATTTTGGTAGTGGTGACAGGCTGTTATAACTTATTTGTTGGTTTTTTTAATAGAATTTTAGTCTCTGTCTCAAGTGTTGTAACTGTGTGGAATGTGAATGTGAGATTAATAATGGGAAACTGGCAGAGTGGAGAGATCTTGAAAAAGAGTCCTTTATGGTGAGTTTTGGCACATTGAAAAGAACTGGGAGGGTTTTCTGTGGGCTCAGTAAATGAGGAAATGCTGATAAAATATTGTAACCAGTGGTGGTTTTTGTATACTTTGGAGGATCAGGAAAAATGTCCTAAAAATGGAACTCTGAACTATAATACATTGTTACAATTACTGTTGGTTTTGAGGCAGCAGGGAAAATGGGATGAAGTAATGTGTGCAGATATGTTTTTCACTTTAAGAAACCACTGTGAGTGACAGACAGAATGTGAAATTAATATAGCTCTGCCAGATCCTTTAATTTTGGCTTTGAAAAAGGACAGGGAAAAGCTGAGCTGGAGAGATGTTGTTCGGCCTGTGATATTGGGGAAAGATGTTTGAAGTTAAGGAAAACCAAGGGGAAAAGGAGGGGAGCTCGGGCAGCTCCTATAAGCGTGGGATAAGTGCTGGGGAGGCAGAGGTGAAGGAGGGATGTCAAGTGGAGGGGAGGAGTGGGTTCTTCTCCTGTGGAACCGAATCGGTGTGTGTGCTGTGGGGAGTTTGGACATTGGAAATGAGACTGCCCTGGGGGGAGTCTCCGGTAACTGAATTAGAAGTAGATTGATGGGGACCTGGGGAATCTGCCCTAGCAGATCCACTGGTAAAATTCAAGCTAGGGACTAGAGGAAATAAAGTGGAATTTTAGTGGATACAAAAGACACTTATTTGGCAGCAAGTCAGAGAGAAAAGAAATTTTTATAGATGTAGGAGCTACTGGCCACCAAGAAAAAGAAAAAAAAAATAGAAAACAGAAAAGGAAAAAAGAAAAAAAAAAAACATTCTTTCTGAAACTCTTAGAGTACAAATGGTGAAAACAAATGGGAATGCACAAATTTTTATGTATGCCAAATTCTCAAATTTTTATTAGAGCGAGAAGCAACATTTAAAGAAGGCAAAATGGAATTAAGAGTAAAAAACAATTAATCATTACAGTTTTGAGTTTGTCTTAGTTCAACAGAAAAACAAACAGGAGGACCTCCCTGAAATAGAAGAAATCCTTAATCAGGTATATCTGGGAGTATGGGCATATGAAGTTCCAGATAAGGCAAAAAAATGCTTTGCCTGTTAAAGTAGAAAAAAAGGCGGGCATTGTCCAATTAGAATAAAACAGTATCACTTAAAATTGCAGGGAAAGGTAATTAAAAATAATTGATTAATTTTAAAATATAGATTATTAATTGAATGTGAATTGGAATATAATACTCCTATCTTGCTAGTAAAAACTAAAGTTGCAGATTGGTTCAAGATCTCAGAGCAATCACCAAATTAGCAGAAGATATTCATCCAGTAGTAGCTAATCCATATACCTGATTGACTAAAATTGAATAATAATCAGAAATGGTTTGCCATCTTGGATTTAAAAGATGCTTTCTTTTGCTTACCATTGACCAAAGAAAACCAGAATTTATTTGCTTTTGAATGGAAAATCCTGACACAGGAAGGGAAACCCAACTAAGTTGGATGGTATAACCTCAATAGTTTAAAAAAAAGTCCAATGATTTTTGGAAATCAGTTAGCACTGGAACTAGAATCATGGAAGCCACCTACTCAGATGGGGGCTCTTTTGGAATATGTGAGTGACCTATTAATTGCCACAGAAATAAAGGAAAAATGTATCAAGTGGGCAGTAAAACTAATAAATTTTCTGGGACTGAATGGTTATCTGGTATCCAAACAAAAGGCCCAACTTATTCAAACCCGAGTTTCCTACCTAGGATATGAAATAACAGGAAGAGAGAGAGAACTTGGAACAGCTAGAAAAGAAGCTGTTTGTCAAACTTCATGATCGTCTACCATCAAGGAGCTCCAGACATTCCTGGGAATGACTGCATGCCACAGACTTTGGATCCATGATTATGGTGTTCTGGTAAGACCACTATATGAACTGTTAAAAGGAAATACTCTCTCTTTGGAATGGACTAATTCAGCAGAGGGGGGCTTTTAGAAATTTAAAAACAGAGCTAATGAAAGCTGCAGCTCTGTGACTTCTGGATGTGACTAAATCCTTTTGGCTATATTCCTACGAAGAACAGGGAATAGCTGTGGGGGTCCTTGCTCAGAAACTAGGACCACATAAGAGGGCAGTGGTGTATTTTTCAAAACAGCTGAATGAAACAATCAAAGGATGGCCTGGATGCCTAAGGGCTGTGGTGGCAGTTGTCACGAATACTGAAGAGGCTTGTAAATTTACCTTTGCACAAAAGATTTACTATACTAGGGTTTCATGTTGTATCAGCAGTCCTGGAATAGGAAGGAACCCACTGGTTATTCTCCTCCACGTTTTTTGAAATACTACACCACCCTTGTGGAACACGATGATATAGAAATTGTGGTCACTAATGTTGTGAGTCCAGCATCTTTTTTGCAGGAACTGACAGAACTAGTAACACACGACTGTTTGGCCACCATAAAGACTGTATATTTGAGCTAACAAGGTTTGAAAGAAAAACCTTTGGAACTTACTGAAGGAGTTAATCTGAATAAGTTAAAGGCAAAAGGATAAATATTTGGACTGATTCTAAATACGTATTTGGTGTGGTCCATGCACATGGTGCCATCTGGAAAGAATGAGGACTTTTGAAGACACAGGGGAAACAGATTAAACATGCTACAGAAGTTCTACAACTACTGGAAGCTGTTCAGCTACCTGAGGAAGTAGCTATTATGTATTCTAAAGGGCACCAACAAGGTGACTCTAACCAGGAAACTAGAAATAGTTTGGCCAACTTTGAAGCCAAACGAGCAGCTGAACAAACTAAAATCATGTCCTTAATCCCTGATGGCAAACTAGTAATTGAGAAATCTAAACCTAGATATTCAAAAGAGGATAGAAAGCTGATGAAGATCTCAAAGGATATGAAAACAAAGATGGCTGGGTTCATGTATCTGGTGGGCGAATTGTAGCTCCCTATAACCAACTCTGGAAGCTAGTTCAGGAGAAACATAATAAAACTCATTGGGGTAGCAACTCTTTGTATAAATAGTTAGACAAACAAATTGTAGGAAGGAATCTATATACCATAGTTCAGTTAGTGACAATGTCAGCTCTGTCTGAAGAATAATCCTAAAATAGAAAACAGAAATCAGACTGGGACAACAGGGAGAGGAAGTTATCCAAGACAGCAGTGGCAAATAGATTTTTCTGAATTACTGAGAAAAGGAAGTTATCAGTACTTGTTGGTGTTAACAGATACTTTTTCTGGGTGGCAAGAAGCATTCTCTTGTAGAATAAATAATGCAAGAAAAGTAATTAAAACATTATTAAATGATATAATACCTTGCTTTGGAAGTACCAGCGACAATTTCTTCCAACTGAGGTTTGCACTTTAATGCAAAATTGTTACAAGAGATTAGCAAAAGATTAGAAATTGATTGGTAGCTACATGTTCCACACAGGCCTCAGGCCAGTGCAAGTAGAAAAGATGAACCATCTGATCAAACAACAGATTAGTAAAATATGTCAGGAATCAAACTTATATTGGTACCAAGCCTTACCACCTGCTGTATCAAGAATTTGAACTAAAACTGGGTTGAAAGAAGAGGTTAGCCCATTTGAAATTTTATATGGAAGACCATATCGTCCCAGTTTAAAGGAGAAAGTCTTCAGGAAGTGGGAGAAGGCTATCTCCAAAAGTTTCTGGTCAATCTGAGGAAACAATTAAAAGAAATAAATAAGAGAATATTAGGGACAAGAGCAGGAGGTTTGGATTATCTGATTCACCCTTTCCGATCTGGAGACTGGATTTATACTAAGAATTTTTCAGGAGATCCTGTACAGGAGAAGCAGAGTGAACCATACCAGATATTATTGATCACCTTTACAACAGCGAAGATAAAGGAACAACCTGCTTGGATACACTATCCAAGGATAAAGAAAACACTAGAACCAGAGAAGACATAGCAGATCAAACCTTTAGGATCCTTAAGCATGAAATTGAATCAGTCATAATTTGGACTAATATGATAACTGGTGTACCAGCTTGGGACCAAAACTTATAACTGAAATTAATGCAGAATATTACTAAAGTTTTTAATTGTAGTGACTTTTGGGTGTGCGCACAGTTGCCTAAATCAGATAAAAATCCAAACATTCCATTAATTGGCTTTACAATTCCCAGCACTATCTCATGGACAAATCTGCGGGTGAACACTAGCAGTTTACGTCTGAGCAAAAGGTTATGATTTGGGATAGGTGATCCTAATCCAAGTAAAGAATATTATACCTGTGCACAAAGATGTATTACACCAGGAACAAGAGTAGGAGATTATGTTTGTTTAAATGCCGCAGGTGTAGGTTGCTATACAAATTAAACTCACACTATTAATATAGAAGGTAGCGTAATTCGGTGGTGGCCAGTTCATAGAATCATAGAATCATAAAATAGTTAGGGTTGGAAAGGACCTTAAGATAGACTCATAGAATCATAAAATAGTTAAGGTTGGAAAGGACCTTAAGATTGCCTAGTTCCAACCCACCTGCCATAAGCAGGGACACCTCACACTAAACCATGCCACCCAAGGCTTTGTCTAACCTGGCTTTGAACACCACCAGGGATGGAGCAGTCACCACCTCCGTGGCCAACCCATTCCAGCATCTCACCACCCTAACAGGAAAGAATTTCTTCCTTATATCCAATCTAAACCTCTCCTGTTTAAGTTTGAACCCGATATCCCTTGTCCTGTCACTACAATCCCTAATGAAGAGTCCCTCCCCAGCATTCCTATAGACCACCTTCAGATACTGGAAGGCTGCTATGAGGTCTCCATGCAGCCTTCTCTCCCACAGGCTGAACAGCTCCAACTTTCTCAGCCTGTCTTCATACAGGAGATGCTCCAGTCCCCTGATCATCCTTGTAGCCCTCCTCTGGACTTTTTCCAGCACTTTCATGTCCTTTTTGTGCTGAGGACACCAGAACTGCACACAATACTGCAGGTGAGGTCTCACGAGAGCAGATCAGAATGTCAGGATCACCTCCTTTGACCTGCTGGTCACACTCCTTTTGATGCAGCCCAGGATACAGTTGGCTTTCTGGGCTACAAATGCACATGGTCATCTCATGTTCATGTTCTCAAGATTATCAAGTTCCAACCCACCTGCCATAGGAAGGGACACCTCACACTAAACCATGACACCCAAGGCTTCATCCAGCCTGGCTTTGAACACTGTCAGGGATAGGAGCATTCACAGCTTCCCTGGCCAACCCATTCCAGTGCTTCACCACTCTAACAGTAAAAAATTTCTTCCTTATATCCAATCTAAACCTCCTCTGTTTAAGTTTGAACCCGTTACCCCTTGTCCTGTCACTACAGCCCCTAATGAAGAGTCCCTCCCCAGCATACCTTTAGGCCCCCTTCAGATACTGGAAGGCTGCTATGAGGTCTCCCTGAAGGAAAAGGATGGTGTTGGTTATGTGGAGAAAATGCTTACAAGACTCTACCCCCTAACTGGAAGGGGGCATGGCCAAACCTTACTATTATTGACATATATCCATCTGAAACCTGGGTTAGAAGTTTTGTTAAATGGATCAAACAAGGGTTTAACCCTGTTGCTGAATGGAACATCACATTTCACAGTTTTGTGAGATGACTAATTCCATCTGTAGGAGAAAGTGAATTAGAGAAGGCAATTGTAAATATCTCAGCAACCATAGAGGAAATAGAAAGTAAAATTTTTAATATGATCCAAGCAGAACAAAAAGAGATAGCTAGCCTATCTAAAGTGGTATTACAAAACCAAATGGCTCTAGACACGTTATTGGCTTTACAAGGAGAGGTATGTTCCATAATCAATGAAAGTTGCTGTTCCTATATAGATCAAAGTGGCAAAACTGAAACAGATCTGGAGTAAATCTGGAAACAAACTCAAATATTTCATGAAATGACCGAGGATGACACCTCCTGGGGGTTTGAAGAAATATGGAAAAAGTTAACTTCATGGTTACCTAATCTCTCCTGGTTGAGGCAACTGGTTGAGGGAATATTAATATTAATTGTTTTAATATTGATGACTTGTGGCATGATACAATGTTCCTTCTGGTATTTTAAGCGATCTATGATAAATTAAGAAGATTGGAAGAGAAATGAAATCAAGCATCAGGTAGAAACATGAGATTATTTCAAAAGTACTCTAGATGGTTATGGTAGTATATAAAATTTTGCAACAGAACTTCCAAAAGGTGAATTTGAGACAAGGAGGCACAAAAGCACGAAATAGAATAAACCTTTGTGAACAAGTGGAATTAGTTCTAAGTAACGATGGCTTTGTAATGGAAAATAACTGAGGTGCATGAGAATAAACTGTTACAGCTGACATAATTTTAAGTCCTTATGACCTTAGTACAAAAAGTGTAAGAAAAACAAGATAAGAACACATGACCTGGCAATGGGGAATATCTGGGACTAGCAGATGTCCAGGATGGGAGCAGTTAAACTAACTGGTAAGTACAAGAATGGGATGATTGCTATGTCTGTAATGTTAATTAACTGGTGCTTCAAAGGCTATGTCATGGTTTAAGCTCAGCCAGCAACTCAGAACCATGTAGCCGCTTGCTCACTCCCCCCCCCCCCCCCCCCCCCCCCCCCCCCCCCCCCCCCCACCCCCACCCCCCCCCCCCCCCCCCCCCCCCCCNGCCCCGCGGGAGTTCGCGGGGGAGATGGGGTGAGCAAAGCCGCTGCTGTTTTCTGGCTGCAAGGGGAAAGCGTGGGGTGCCCTGCTCCCCCCCCCCCCCCCCCCCCTTTTCCTCCCTCCCCACCTGCCAGGAAAGGTTGGAAGGAGAATTGAAAGATGTAACTCCCACGGGTTGAGATAGGAACAGTCCAGTAACTAAGATATAACACAAACCACTACTGCTACCGCCAATAATAATAATGATAAGGGAAGAGAATATAACTGCTCACCACCTGCCAACTGATACTCAGCCTGACCCAAGCAACGATCTAGCCCTTCTGGGTATCTGCCCCAGTTTATATACTGGACATGACATGCTGTGGTATGGAATACCTCTTTGGCTAGTTTGGGTCAGGTGTCCTGTCTCTGCTTCTTCCTGGCTTCCGCTTCTCCCTGGTAGAGCATGAGACTCACAAAGTCCTTGGTCAGAGTAAACATTACTGAGTAACAACTGAAAACATCACTGTTACCATCACTGTTCACAGGCTAAAAGTCAAAACCACAGCACTGCACAGGCTACTAAGGAGAAAAAATGACTTACTGCTGAACCCAGGACAGGCTGCCAGAAGATATTAAGATTGTTGGAAGAAGTAAATGACCATCAAAGGCCACCAACACATTTTTGTCCACATGTGGAAAACTTTCTGGAAAATGATGCAATTCATATGTAGCCTCATGAATATGTATGTATGCCCAGTGACTATATAAGGACAGCTTGTGTAGCAATATGTTGACACACGTTAGGAGGAGCTATGCCGCATGTCTCCCGGCACCACAATAAAGACTACCTACTTGTCAGCTTGAAAACTTTGTGGCGAGTTTCTCCTTGGAGTTTTCTCTGAATCACCTCCATGAGTTCTGGTTGTTCTCCTCTCAACTTCTGCAATCCTAGTGATAAATTCAGTTCTCACACTTTTGTGCTGAATCAAAATATAAATCTGAACGTTTTCCCTCTCCTTTCATGAGCTCTTATGTCCGGGAATGGTGTTTTAAAGAACTTATGAACATGAAATCTTCACTAACTACAGGGTTATTCCTTTTCTTGGGAAATAAATAGAAGCTACCTTAAAATATAGGTATAAAGTTCTCATCACTGGAGGATTCAGCCCTGACAGGCAGTGTCCCAATGTCTGCTGGATGTTTTCAGGGCTCTATAAGATACAAGTGGAATGCAAGATAAAGATTAGAGAGCTCCTTAAGTAGTGAGTCAGAATATGTACAGGAGAAAAAGCAAACTTACAAGAAATCTTTTTCTGAAAGCAGTGTAAGGCAAAGATGCATCACAGTATTCATCCTTCTATCTGGGTTTTGTCACTAGTTTTGCAAATAAACCAGATTCCAATTATATGCAACATTATTAGTATTGATTTTCAGAAAAATTCAATGTAAAGTCACAAAACAATGTTTTTTTTCTCTTTGAATGAGTAGTAAATAATGATCATGAAAAAGTTAAAGACATATCTAATAAAACTATAGGGGAATTGCTGCTGTTGAGTATATCTCTAAATTATTTTTAAGTGTGCAGTAATGAAACGACAAACTTAATTAAGTACCTTCTTCTGCTTCTTTAAGTTCTTGTGTCTGATCTGTTAAAGAATACACGTTTTCATTGCAGTAATCAGAGGTTTAAATGGGCTTAATGTGATTAAAAAAATTCCTTGGAGATATATATTATCTCTTATGAAAATGGATATTCTTTGCAGATTAAAACACATTGTTTCAGCATCAGCGTAGGACTATAGAATTACAGTATTAAGTACTAACTGCTTAGATGTGAGCAGAAGGCTCCTGCTGAATGCAGAAGGAGACAAATGCACTGGGCATATATGCATACAAAAGTCACACTGAACTTCCTTATAAATAGCCTAAAGTTCTGCATGGAAGAGCATTCACAACTGCTATAGTAATTTTGATCTATTCTGAAAATGCAACTGTGAATGTCCTCCCCCAGATTATGATGCTAAAGGAAAGTCAGTCTGTTGGTTGTAAGACGTTTAAACTTAGTTTCTCACAGCAAAACCAGTGAAAGTTAGTCTAATGCTGCTTTGTCTGAGCTCCTTATACAAAATCCAAAAAATATACATCCATGAAAATCAAAATTAAAGATGCTTGCAATCATGCCAGGTTAGATGAAGCCTTGGGTGACATGGTTTATTGCGAGGTGTCCCTGCCCATGGCAGGGGGGTTGGAACTAGATGATCTTAAGGTCTTTTCCAACCCTAACTATTCTATGATTCTATGACTTGCATGCATATCTGTTATTACATACATGTAAATACACATACAATCCCACATTCAGTCTATGCAAATGCTTCTAGAATTGAAGGTTTAATGTGCTAAACAACAAATATCAGCAAGAAAGTGGAGTGTTTCTAAGTGTTTTCTGACTGCATCCAGGGTGTCAGTTTCTCATAGCATTCTCTATTTAACACTTCAGCCTTGTTTTTTTTTTTTTTTTTTTTTTTTTTTT
>NDXB01019830.1:3751-32582 GCA_002631895.1 Agapornis roseicollis | reverse complement strand
TTTTTTTTTTTTTTTTTTTTTTTTTTTTATTTTTTTGCTTTTTTTTTTTTTTTTTTTTTTTTTTTTTTTTTTTTTTTTTTGTTTTTTTTTTTTTTTTTTTTTTTGGTTGATATCCACCTGGCTGAATCTCTTCAGCATATCTATGAGAGATAGGTTTGAAATCAGACTCAGCCTATTGTCTCAAAGATAGGTAGAAGAAGCTGAGATGGGACTTCACTATCCACTGCCTGAGGGATGAGTGGAAAAGAGCTGAGATAAAACTCTCCCTTTCATTGCTTCTAGTTCTGGTGTGAGGAACTGAAATGGGTCTCCACCTGCCATTTTCTCAGAGATGAGTGTGAGGACTTGAGATAAGACTCTTTCATCCCTTGCCTGGGAGAAGGGAATGAGGAGCTGATCTATGACTCCACCATCCATTGCTGTCATGGTTTAAACCCAGCCACGCAGCTCATGGATGAATGAAAAAGAGCTGATAAAACTCTTCTGTCCATTACCTCAAGGACTGGTGTGAGGAATTGCTGTCCAGTATCCCAAGAACTGCTGCAGACACCTGTGTGTGTGCAGACACATGCAGTTGCTTGCAAGACCAGGGAAAGCAGTCCACCAGATACCTGACATGAAGAACATAGGTGCTCCCCCCCAGGTCACAATGAAAAGGGGAGTAAAACATTGCCAAAATGGGTACCTTCAAGGGGACTCCAGAAGGACGCCTCCCCGAGGACACCCAGCACCGATGGCCTCTTGGGGGACATTCTCCTCCGATATTATGAGACCATGAACTCTGAAGAACTCCCACCACCAATGGTGACAGCATGGGGGCACCACTGGATCCGTGCTGGTGACTGTCTCTCTCTCTTTCTCTCTCTCTCTCTCTCTCTCTCTGCACCCTGAATCCTTGCTTCATTTTCTGCCTTTTTTCCAATAATTTCTCTTTTTTCTAATAACTCTTTTTGTAATTTNTCTCTCTCTCTCTCTCTCTCTGCACCCTGAATCCTTGCTTCATTTTCTGCCTTTATTACAATAATTTCTCTTTTTTCTAATAACTCTTTTTGTAATTTGTAATAAGCAAACTGTCCGATTACAGTACTTGACCTCTTTTGTGTCTTACTTTCACTCTTGGGATCACTAACTGAAAGAGGGTCTGGCACTGGGGTTTTTCCTCCAATCAGACCCTGACAATATTTTAAATTTAAGTACAAGTTATGCTGAGTTTTTAATGGAGACAATCACGTGGCTGAAATTAATCACGAGCTTATAAGCTTTGTTAGACCAAGGGTCTTCTTGAACGAAGCTCTCCTCACCCATGAAATTGTCACTGAGACAGTAAAAAAATTATTAGTACTGTTTGACGTGTACTGTCTCCCTGCGGGGATATTTGCCGGCTCAGAAAAGGACTCAGGATACAGCCAAGATGTTATTCTAATGTGGAGGGTTAGCAAGGAAATTGCATTTTGGCTTTAAAGCTGCTTGATCATCCCACTCAACATGATTTTGTCAGGGCCTTCAGCCAATAATGTTATCCTTTTCTCCTGAGAGAGTTAGAAGGTGTGCAGTGAAACCCTGCCAGCTATCTTCAAAGTCAGGTGCGCATTTACCAGGAGAATTAAAAAGGCTTGATTCTCCTCTCTGGTGTAGTCTCTTGTTTGAAGTAATGGGCTCCTATTCTATAAGCAATTTGGCATGGTAAAAGCCAAACAACTGTTTGTTTCCTGCTGGATGTAATTTGACTAATTTTATAAGATAACCCTTCATTGATACGGTGTTAATTAATATGCTAATCTCGATGTGGCCTCCTGGTAAATGAGTGGCATGCTAATTGCTGTGGAGAAGGACAGATTGTCATGAATCTATTAATTCTTTGTCTTAAGAACATTGCAAGACATGGCTCTATAGTGTTGATTAACATCTGGGCAATTGGCTGGGTTAGCTGAAGCTAACAAGATGGGCTGCAGACTATATCACAGGAGAGTCCTTCATCCTAGCTTTACCAAAACCTCTCTCTGAAGCTGCCTGATGTCTCAGGTAGCTTCATTTTTTGCTTGCATTTTCTTATCTATACACTGGGTGATAAACATACTGAGCATATGTGAAAATATTTAGGCTAAATTGACATAGTAAAGTATTTTTTAATACTTAGAAGGAATGTGGCATTATAATTCTAGGTGTTAATATTTTATTTTATTATTAAGTTTCAAGCACTTATATAAGTGATAAGTTTTCATAACTGTGTATGTAATGTGTGACATTACATAAGTCACAGTTTACTCAGTGTGCTTGTTTTACCTACCGGCTTTCTGAAATTTGGCTATTTAACAAGCAAACAGATAATCTTGAATAAAAATTGTGATGTTTTCATGACATAAACCATTTTTATTTTTATTACTATTTTATTATTATTTTTATTTTTTTTATTTTTAAACTAATAAAATCCTGTCAAGACTGATGTGTTGTAGTATAATGATTCCTGCTGCTCTCACCCAGGGACAAGAGCCTGACCCCAAACCAGAGTATTACAGATTCTGGAAAACAGGGTATCTGTGACTCAGTATTCCTGCATTAATATTGGGGTATAATATTGACATTTCCCCTGCTTAATCTAAGAATTTTGTTTTCCCCAGAAGGGTATTTGAATTTGTCCATGCACTGTTAGTACTGAGCACAATAATCTTATCATCTTTTGTGCTTCACTGTATGCCCCCTTTCTCCTGCTATTTTTCTCTCTGAGGAGCTGATAACAGTTTGCAAAGTAACTGTGATGTTCCTGGTAGTATGGCAATACAAAAATTAAAAGGAAGATGTAGAAAGCCTCCTGTGGCATGCGATTTCTGATATGAAAGAACAAGAGGGACATATTTTGTTAATTTAGTTGATAGGCAAATAGATTCTAAATACCAGTGAAGACCAGTGACTAATTTAGTTTTAGTGGGAATTACATATTCAAAAATGCAAGACAGTCCTTTAATATGTTATTAGCCTAGGGAATTGTTGTAATTACAATGCATAAGGTTTCTTGAATTATCAATTTCAAATGTCAGCATCAAGGATCCTCAGAATTTACCCAAAATATATAAGTATGCAATATTTACTAGCATACTTCACCAGTGATTACAATAGAATGACTGCTAAAAATCCCAGTATTTTTGGCAGATGGAGTAAGAATGTTTTCAGTTCTTGATGTCTTTGTCTACTTAAAAACACAACTATTCTTTCTGGTTAGGATCTGAGTGGTCTTCGGTCTGCTATTTGAAAGTAAAATGACAACTTTTGTGGAGATCATTATGTGAGAATGGGAACACTGTTTAATTGAAACAATCAGTTCTAAGCAAAAATACATAACATCAAATTTGGAAGTGACACGGCATTCTAGTACTACCTGTTTACTGATATTTTTTGTAATTTGCTTTAATTCTTAAACCACTAGATAGAATCACTCCCCACATTTGTGCTTGAAAATGTTTTACTTGTTGTTAGCTAAGGAAATAATATTTCTTTGATGCCACATGCTTCTTAATTCCACAGCATACTGCATAGAATACTGTGTACAAAGGTCTTAGATTTCTAAAACAGGGCTCAATTCTATCAGGAAAATTTGTACAACATACAAAAAGAAGTGCAGGATTCTGTGTTGTAGATACTGTGTACTACATGCTGTGGACTACTATGCTGTACTATGAAGATGTTTAAACATTTCAGAGAAAGACTGACTTATTTAGGCTCTGCTAATGAGTGAAGTGACCTCAGTACTGCAAAAAGTAGTCTAGGAGCTACTTCAGAAAACAGCCCATGTCACAATTAAAACAAACAAAATATTGATGTTTATTTTTTGTCCAGCATACGTTTTGTGGTTTAACTTGAGCAAAGATATGCTTGCATTATAAAATCTCTCTTTTCTTCTAGATGATGCAACATTTTTAAGATTTAAGTCTTCAAGGAAATAGACTTTTGAAACTTTTATATTTTAGCTTGGATCAGTGAAAAATACAGATTTTTAAAAAGTCATTATTGAATTTTCTTATTCCAACTAAACTGCATTCCCTTCTCAATTTAGTGGATTTATCTTAAAATATAAACTTTACAGGTGCACACATTTAATGAATAACTGGTAGGGAGGATACAAATTTACTTTAATTCTTTCCAATTAAGAATTTTTTCTTTTTTTTTGCACTAGCCATTTAGAAAGAGATTTAGGATTTACTTTTCTTGATATTTCTGTGAGGATTTTGAATCTTTTTCTTAACTTTTCATTTGTGACCATGGCTTAAATAGGGCAAAATGTGTTTTAATTAATAACAACAGTCACTAGGTAAAAATAGAGCATCTTTCCTTATTCATCTTAGCTACAAATGCTTCTCAATATTTCATACTCAGTGTTTTTGACAAACTGTTTCACTGTTTAATCTCTGGCTCTGGGGATTTAACAAAATTTCTGTAATTGATGCATACATCGCGAGTAAGCAGTCAGTTCTGATGGGGAACATTAAAGAATTTAAAAATATGAATCAGTGCCTCCAAGATCTGTTATTTATTGCAAATTCTGGATTTTAAAATTTATTTTAGAAACTACCACATTGAATTTGCACCTTTCTCTGACTTCGTGGGATAATCTCCTGACAATTCCTTCTCCTCTTCTCCAAGTTTTATCTGTCCTACTTGCCCCTACAACCTCTTGCCCTCTAATGATTCTCACTCTCCATTCCCAACTCCTACTATAGAGAATCCCCACCTAGCCTGTCTAGTATATCTCGTCTCTGGACTCAGTATAGTTTAGCCCCTTTTTATTTCCAGCAGGTGTTCTTGCTCCTTTTTACTTTCATAGAATCATAGAATAGTTAGGGTTGGAAAGGGCCTTAAGATCATCTAGTTCCAACCCCCCTGCCATAAGCTGCAACACCTCACACTAAACCATGCCACCCAAGGCTCAACCTGGCCNGGTGTTCTTGCTCCTTTTTACTTTCATAGAATCATAGAATAGTTAGGGTTGGAAAGGGCCTTAAGATCATCTAGTTCCAACCCCCCTGCCATAAGCTGCAACACCTCACACTAAACCATGCCACCCAAGGCTTCATCCAACCTGGCCTTGAACACTGCCAGGGATGGAGCACTCACAACCTCCCTGGGCAACCCATTCCAGAATCTCGCCACCTTAACCTTGCTGATTTACATTTTCTTTCTATTTTATATGAATGTCACCTGATCCCTGAGCACAGGCACAATTCATACTAGCAAAATGTAGACAGATGTCAATTATTGTTGAAATGTTTTACACTTCAGATTTTAAAGAAATCTGTTCTTAATAGCTTTAAGTCTTCTTCATTCTCCTCCCAGCTTTTCCCAGTATTATTAATCATAAATATGAATTATTCAGGATGGAAGGGAGCTGGGGAAATTGCTTAGTACAAAACCCTGCTCAAAGCAGGGTCAGCACTAAGTTCACACCTAGTTGCTGTGGGCTTTGATTAACTGAGTCTGGAAATAACCTGTCTTGGCAACATCAATTTATCTTCAGATGTTATTTTTTTTTTTCCCCTGTATTTTGGGTCAGAAATAATATCAGTAAAAAATTTCTGTTTTCTCAGGAATATTCGCATAGGCATTGGAAAGCTGATGTTAGGTTCCCATAGATGTTTTTGCCTTCCTTTAAAAAAATGTCTACCTCCTTCAGCTTTTCTTCACCAGGAAAATGCTTCACTCCCCACGCATTTCAGTGGCCCTTTGTATGCCAGTATATCTACACCTTTCTTACACTGGGGACCCAAAAATTTTTGAAATGAAATCTGAAGTTTTGAAAACACCAACAAAGTGCTCCTGAAACATTCCTTTACAGCATACCTTTCATGTCTTGGCACCAAATTATCACACTGCTGGTTTTCCTACTTCATTTTACCTGGACTTGTGCAAAGCGTTCGACACTGTCCCACACAACATCCTTGTCTCTAAATTGGAGAGACATCAATTTGATAGGTGGAGCACTCGGTGGATAAAGAACTGGCTGGATGGCCGCACGCAAAGAGCTGTGGCCAATGGCTCAGTGTCAGGCTGGCAGCCAGTGACGAGTGGTGTCCCTCAGGGATTAGTGTTGGGACCGGTCTTGTTTAACATCTTTGTCGCTGACATGGACAGTGGGATTGAGTGCGCCCTCAGCAAGTTTGCTGATGACACCAAGCTGTGTGGTTCAGTGGATACGCTGGAGGGAAGGAATGCCATCCAGGGGGACCTTGACATGCTTGTGAGGTGGGCTGATGCCAACCTCATGAAGTTTAACCATGCCAAGTGCAAGGTCCTACAGCTGGGTTGGAGCAATCCCAGGCACAGCTACAGGTTGGGCAGAGAAGAGATTCAGAGCAGCCCCACAGAAAAGGACTTGGGGGTGTTGGTCAATGGGAAAATGAACATGAGCTGGCTTCAGGGTACGCTCGCAGCCCAGAAAGCAACCGTATCCTGGGCTGCATCAAAAGGAGCATGACCAGTAGGTCGAAGGAGGTGATCCTACCCCTCTACTCTGCTCTCATGAGCCCTCACCTGGAGTATTGTGTGCAGTTCTGGTGTCCTCAACATAAAAAGGACATGGAGCTGTTGGAACAAGTCCAGAGGAGGGCCACGAAGATGATCAGGGGACTGGAGCACCTCCCATACAGGCTGAGAGAGTTGGGGCTGTTTAGCCTGGGGAAGAGAAGGCTGCATGGAGACCTCAGAGCAGCCTTCCAGTATCTGAAGGGGGCCTATAGGGATGCTGGGGAGGGGCTCTTCATTAGGGACTGTAGTGACAGGACAAGGGGGAATGGGTTCAAACTTAAACAGGAGAGGTTTAGATTGGATATAATGAGGAAATTCTTTCCTGTTAGGGTGGTGAGATGCTGGAATGGGTTGGCCAGGGAAGTTGTGAGTGTTCCATCCCTGGCAGTGTTCAAGGCCAGATTGGACGAAGTCTTGGGTGGCATGGTTTAGTGTGAGGTGTTGCAGCTTATGGCAGGTGGGTTGGAACTAGATGATCTTAAGGTCCTTTCCAACCCTAACTATTCTATGATTCTATGTTTTGTTTATACATCCATAAACTGGAAAATTGTAAACTAAAGTGGTATTATAGATATGCTGGAAATTTGGACAATTTAGATTTAAGAAAAATCTTTTCCCTAGAAAGTCATGTTATGGAAATATTTATATTGGTGTCCTACATAAACTTAAATCAGTCATGTAATAATGATGCAGTTTTGACTCATGTACAGAATATATTAAGAATCAATATTGCTTTTCCTAAAATACTTTTTATGCTGGATTTAAGAAATCATTAATTTGGTACAGTACAGCACTTACCCTTTCCTGGTTATTTTTTAATTCGTTATAGTCCCGTTGCCTTGTCAAACTCTTAGTAAAACAGAAAGTAAAGCTAAAGATGCTGGTATATTCTTCAATTTCATAACCTTTCACTTTTGGAGGAGGAGGATGATTATTTATTTTTGGTAAATTCATTTAAATGACATTTCTTGGAGTTGTCATCATTGTGTAGTCTAGCATGTAGTACATACTTCTCTTGCCATCCTGTGTTTTTGTTTCAAATGCAGGACATTACACGGAAAAATTTGTCAGAGTGCATTTATGCTTTGGTTGCTGAAAATATTGAAGTGGCAGTATTGAGTTATTCCACCTCTATTCTTTAATATATTTTCTGTCATTACTGAGACCAACTAAAAAGAAGGAAGTTACGTTGAGTGTCTATTTAAAATCTGCTGCAATATACAGACTTAAAAAATGCAAATAATGTGACAAGCTAAAATGTTAAAATGCAAAGTCACGTGCAAAATTATAAAAGTACATTAGAGGTCTGCCATCCATATGAACATGAAATGGGTTTTTTTAATTTTTATGAATCAAAGGTGAAATTTGGCATGCATCTATTGCTTCTTGTAGCTGGAAAACACTGGGAACCATGACTCACCATGGTTAAATTTTTCATGCAGAGTGAATTAAATTTTACATGCACAGTGAATTACTTTTTGAGAACATTCTGGTTGTGTTTCTGTAAAGGTTTAGATCTTATTGTTTGAAAATTAAGTTTTAATTTGTGCGAATGGAGGAGAAGCATCACCTCACTGATGTGTTCCAGAGAGTCATTAGATTTTGTGCGGCAACATGTAACTGCTATCAACTAATGTGGAACCCAGGTAAGTGTTTCATCAAGTAACAAGAAACGGATAAATATTGAGGAAGGAAAAAAGATCAGACCAAGGACTGGAATTGCAAAGATGATGAAGATCAGGTCTGATAATTTTTCAGGAGAATCATTAGAACAAGGTCCCAAGAAATTTTAGGAAATTATCTTTATTCCCCTTAGCTTTTTTTTCCCCTCCTTTTTTTAATTTCTATTTTTTTCTTTCTCCTTCTTGTGACACGTCTGAATTCAAGAAGGTCAGAGGTAAAGGGAAGCATCTTTTTATCCTTATTGAAATCTGTAGCAGCCTTTTCAATGAGGGATGTATTGTACCTGAAAGTTTAATTGCATTTGTCATGGCCCTGTCCCATCTTTCTCTGTGCTTTCAGACATGTCTGAAATCATTTGTGCTAGTACTAATTTCTTCTGTCTCCCTTAATAGAATTTCTGTCTTCTTTAGTTGAGAACAAACTTCAGAAAAATCTTTCTGAAGTAACCCAAGGAATTAATTTGCCCAAATGGACCAATCTGTTTCAAACAACATGAGAATATCTTCTAGGCTTTTCTTTTACTTAGCAGTAAGTTCTGTCACATACTTCTCTTAAAACTTAACTACAAATTATTACTTTCTAGTTCAAAATAGCAAGGTAATTTACAACTTGTTGTTGAATTACACACTGTTGTCCTGGTTTCCTTAATCTTACTCATAATTTTTTAAGCCAATTGCATAAAAGAAAAGAAGACGTTTCAATGTCTCACATGGCATTTCAAAATAAGTATGTAAAAATAGTCATTTTCAAAACCCAAACCCCAAATAACTTTTTTTATAATAAACTTCATTCTACCAAAAAATCTATTTGATAAGATTTAGTGCTTAGGCATAGCATATACCTATGTTTCTTATACGCAAACTGGACTATCAGATGTTTGCATCACTTTTAAAAGGTTTGAGAAGTTCATGAAAACATCCAACACAAAGATGAAATTTTATCCAGAAGATTTTCTGTCAAGCTAAAAGTTGCTTACATAATATCAGTTCTACCACCAAAGGCCTATATAAATGTATCGGAGTTATGCAAATTCAAATATGCAAACTTATTTTATTTTGTACAAACATTGTCTCAGTTAATTATATGAGCTCTTGTCCTGGGTTCAGCAGTAGCAATCATTTTTCTCCTTCTTAGTAGCTGGTGCAGTGCTGCGGTTTTAGCCTGGGAACTGCACTGATAACACCAATGTTTTTATTTCCTGCTCAGTAATGTTTACTCTGACCAAGAACTTTCTGAGTCTCATGCTCTGCCAGGAAGGAGGGGAAGCTGGGAGGAAGCAGAGAAAGGACACCTGACCCAAACTAACCAAAAAGGTATTCCATACCACAGCACGTCATGCCCAGTGTCATCATGCCCAGTGACATCTGGGGCAGTTACCCAGAAAGCCCAGATCACTGCTCAGGTCAGACTTGGTATTGGTCAGTGGATGGTGAAAGGTTGTATTGTCTTCCCTTGTTATTTCCCTTATCATCATTATTATTATTGGTGGTAGCAGCAGTGGTCTGTGTTATACCTTGGTTACTGGACTGCTCTTACCTCAGCCTGTGGGAGTTACATTCTTTTGATTCCCCTACCTCTGGGAGAGAGGGAAGAGGAAGGGGAAGGAGTGAGCGAGAGACTATGTGGTTCTGGGTTACTGACTGGACTTAAAACATGACAGCTCTTAATGTGACCCAAGTAGTTTTGCGAGTTGGTTCTGTTCATTTAGGTTTTTAATTTTCCTTTTTATGAATTGTAAAGTTGACAGTAAAATCTGTTGGTTTTCAGAATTCTTCTAAAAATTCAGAATTCTTCTGCTGTTTTATTTTAAGTTCAAAAATAAAAAGAAAAGCAAAAGTGAAAATTAATATCTTTTTTAAAAAACAGAACACATATCCTTAAGACTTCCTATTTAGAATGATTTTGGTGCCATTGATGTATGAAATGTTCATAGGTATGGAAGAAGATACTAATCAAAAACACAAGTCATAGAGTATACCAAAATTAAAGGTTTCATATTATTACACACTCTAGTAAAATTACCAGAGATATGTACCAGGCATGAAAACTTGTCTTCTGAAATTCAGACTACCTCCTTGTTTCCAACATGCATACGTAGATATGTAACATACCCTATAAAATTTCCGTAACTGTAGGTACAACTTATTCCATTGGTAATTAATACTTAGCTTTCATACAAAATAAAGACTATTCAATGATTAATTTCACCTATAATGAGATTCTTTCATCTTTGTGAAACACTTGATGCAAAGTGTTTTTGAAAATTTTTCAGTTTTGTCTTTCAACATGTTTCAACTTTTCCTATCTTTCAGTAATAAATTAACTACAAACAGAACACCACCAAAAGTATCTTCTTACTCAGTGCAGGGTTGCCTTAGGATGCTAGGTTAATTCAGTGGAGAATCAGCCAAATGTGACATGTCTGGCAAATCATGGGGGAAGCAGAAATTATCACAGCAAGCATCCTATATTGCTTCTAGACTGGGAATAACTTTCTTGCAGTTACATGTTGCTAAGTGAGAAACAAATCTATGAGATGTCCATTGCTTGAGTTACTCAGGCTTGCCTTTCATGGTCTTCCCCATCTTCCTTGCTTTTCAGATACTTAAATAATCTCAGCTAGTAGGAAATCTTCTTCTTCTGTGTCTGCAATATCTTTGGTGAATGTTTCCAACAGGATTTTTCTCTTTTTACCACTCTTTTCCCTCTTCTGCCTTTTTCTTCTTTTCTTTTTTCTTTTCTTTTTTTTTTTCCTTTTGCTTTCTGAATGCCAGCAAACACACCAAATACTCATTCAACTCAGTAGTCATAACATTGTATGATCTTATGCAGAAATAACTGTTTAAGACAGAAAAATAATAACTGTTTTAACAGAAAAAATAACTGTTTTAAACAGAAAAATCTGTTTAAAAAACAAAAGTAATACAGTTAGTAAACAACTAAAGAAAACACTTTTTTTCTGTGAGAGTCATTGAGCCAAGAACAGAGAAGTTGTGAAGTATCCATCCCTAGAAATATTCAGAAGCCATCCGTACATGGTACTGGGCAATGGGGTCTGGTTCACTCTGTTTGAAGAGGGGCTTGGATTAGATGACCTCCAGAGGTTCCTTCCAGCCTCAACTGTTTTATGATTCTGTGAATGATGGAAAGAGGAATGGACTCAGACAATGGTTTGCATAGTCTGAAGATTTATGTGAATGCTAGGTTTTTACATATATAGATTCTTTGGTTCCACAGTAGCTTGCTCTTAACAAGGCAAATACTCAAGAAAGAGCAAACTGACATACTGAAGCTGCCATTACAGTGAAACATCATCTGCTTATGTAACAACTGCTATGCATTTTGAGTAAATACTGTGATGCTGTGAACAATAACTATTCACAGCTTAGTCACCTGGCCAATGGAACAAAGTGTTCTGCCAGTGCTGAGGAAGCATGCAAACCTCATGCAGCTTTCCAGTGTTTGGATTCTCCTTGTTGATTTTATAAGCTTTTCCTAAGTAACTGAAACCCCTAGTTATTACTAATTCCATAGTCATTACTAATTAAGAACAGATTTAATATCTTTTTCACATATGGTATAATTACATGCACATTAAAGATATTTATGTTTTGAAATGATGCCAAAGTTAGGAAGTGTCTGAGTTGTAGTTGCCTACTACATCCAAGCCAGTGCACTATATATAGAATTACAGAATCATAAAATCAACTAGGTTGGAAAAGACCTTTAAGATCATCAAGTCCAACCATTACACCAGGACTGCCAAGACCAGCACTAAAACATATTATGTATAGAATGATATTCTGAAGTTTAATGATATGATTGTTTTCATCTTCTCCATGGCCTTTACATTATTTTGTATGCAAACTGAACATTATTTGTGATGTGCTAAGGAAGTTCTCCATAGCTTTATTAATTTATGCTAACAGTCTAGTGTTTTAGTTAGCAAGCAGAATTATGCTCATCTGATTTGTGAAGGAACTATGCAGTGACACATACTTGAAGGGGAAAAATAAGCAGATAAGTGTGGGTAAATAAATTACTAAAAAAATCTGTGCAAAAGTAGTGTTGGGGTGTTAGTATGCATAAATGATCTTTCCTTAGAAAAGGAGAGAAGCAAAAGATGTTATAGGTGGTCCCATATCGGCTGAGATCTATAATACCAGCCAATGCACATTAGTGCTGTGAGACTTAAAACACCAGCAACTAAAGGAGAAAACCTATCTTGAGATATTCACACAGACATGAGAAACGTATTTCAAGTACCAAGGAGGTACATCAGGCTTGAGTACACCATGTGAGGCTAACATTAACAAGAGTTGAACATTGGAGTTAGTCAAGCTGAGTTCAAACAGCATTTGTGGAGTAAGCCTTTGCTCTAGCTCCTCCAAGACACAACTTCTAGACTGACATTATTGCAAGACCTGTAGTCAGTTTTGTGCAAGCTGAAATTTCTCCATTTTGTGATGAATGAGTGTACTTCAGGAAAATGGTAGTTCAGAAGTTATTAGCACTTGGCATGTTTTACCTTGGCCTTACAGCCTTGCTATGTGAAGCTCCTCACTCACAGTGTAAAATCAAATATAAAATTAAAAGGCAACAGAATAAAAAGATGAATTTTTGTGTGTATCTGGCTTCTCATCAGAGATAGGAACCCTAAGTAGTTTCTATGAAGCAGATTATCCTTCCATATTGGCTCAGTGTAATGCCATGGGTACATCTGTGGCCCAGGAGGGCACCACTCCTAGTTAAAAAAACCTCCCCAGCCTGCTTTGATACTGCTTAAAGCTAGATGTTTTAATGAGATGTGCTGATCTCCTTAGCATTTCATCTGAAATTTGTCCCTTCAAACACATTAGTCTTAACCATGAATGAATATCGCTGATATGCACATCTTAAAAGAAAATTGATACATACGAGTCTTGGAGATGACATTTTCTTTTCTGCTTCCTGTTTTCTGTTTTGATTTGGTTTTGTTTGTTTGGTTGGTTGGTTGGTTGGTTGGTTGGGTTTTTTTACTTATGAAAGTAAATTACTTATGTCTTTGGCTAGTATTATTTTTATTTTTGATAAAGAAACAGGACTGGATTTTTTTTTTATTTTATTTTGGCTGCTTAACATACTACAATAAAATATTTGAAGCACACAGTGTCATAAAAAAATTTTGTTTATTCCAATAGGACTTCTTGTTTGACATCTAGTCGTGACTGTTCAGCTGCCAAGATTATTATAGCACTTGCAGCACTTGCAGTACCAGGAAGACATCTGTTAAAAACTTATATTTAATGCCTAGTGTGAACAAGGTGTGTCTGACACAACCACTCTCCATATGAGAATACTCCAAGATTGGAACATGAAGTTGTAGTAGTCTGTTCTCTCATACATAAGTACGGAATTAATTTAGAAAATCTATCTACAGATGTGTTAGACTGGGTTGCTGTTATTACCTCCCCATTCTGCTTCTCAGTTTTGATCTCACCATTCCTGTCTCAGTAAGCTTCTGTTCCTTCTTCAACATTTTTAATTTGTGTGTATAATTACTTTTCAACTTGTGAATAATTGTTAGGATTCTAGGTGCTCCCATATTATAAATTGCAGTGAATTTGCCCTAAGGATTCCACTCTTATTGCGCATTTCATGAAACCTGTGTCCTTTCAGTAGGGTTTTGATAAAGATCACGAATGACAAAAATGGTATTTTCTTAATTACTAATGTCATGTCTTTGCTGTTTCAGAGGTGAGAAAGTCAGATAATTCCAATTATTAATCTTCAATAAATGTAAAGGAAAGGCTAGATATTTTATCTATTACATCAAAAACCATCTGATACACATGGTTTTCTTTAGTGACATATGTATGCATGTAAAGATCATGTATGTTACTGTATGATTACTGTAATTGAGAGAAAACTCTAGTTCTGTTGGAAATTTCCACAGGCAAGTCACAGTTGTTTGTCTCAGTACCTCTGAGTGCAGAGTTTCAGGTTAGTGTCAACATTTTCATTGCCACTGTGACTGAAGAATAAGAATGGCGATAGGTCTCTTCAAAGCATTTCTAGTACTATGGAGTTTAATTAGAAAAAGTGTTTGCCTCAAAGCAAGAGTTGTCATCAGAGATCACATGTAGCTTTCAAGCCCACATCTTTGCATATCTTTAAAACTAAAACCCTTTCTAATTAAACTCTTAAATCCTCTTATCTCTGAGGCCTGGCTGATGCTGTAATGGAATATATTATTCCTAGCCACAATGAGTGAAATTGTAATTCCCCACATGACACAAATCATGTTGATTATAGAACATTATATTTATTAGAAAGTAATAGATTTTTTTACATTTGATCAAAGCAGCTGGTATTTAATCCAGGTTGAGAAGCAGAATAATGTTTCATACTACTTGTTGGTTAAGTCATGGCAACATCTGCAATTTACTGAAAAACCAACAGAGCTTATGCTACCTAGATTGTATACATAACGGTCAACAGATAAACTTGGCACAGACAATTCAATGGGAAGAAACATAACTTTCAGGACACTATGATATATTTTTGCCTTTTAAAAATGCAAGTGGGAATTGAGTATTGTCCTGAGTTCAGCAATTGCAGTCAGTTTTTTCTCCTCCTTAGTAGCTGGTGTTTTGACTTAGCCCAGGAACAAGGCTGATAAGGCCGATGTTTTTGGTTGTTGCTAAGCAATGCTTGCCCTGACCAAGGACTTTGTGAGCCTCATGCTCTGCTGGGGTGGAGGGGGGCCGGGAGGAAGGAAGGACAGAACCCAAACTGACCAAAGAGGTATTCCATACCACAGCACGTCATGCCCAGGAGGTAACTGGGAGTTACCCGGAAGGAGAGGGAACTTCCCGGTTGAGCTTGTTTTCAGCGGGTGGTATCGTACCCTCTTCCCTTGTTTTCCTTGTTGTTATTATTATTGGTGATAGCAATAGTGATTTGTGTTACACCTTAGTTACTGGATTGTTGTTATCTCAACCCGAGGGAGTTGCATTCCTTCAATTCTCCTCCCCATCCCTCCAGAAGCAGGGAGGAAGGAGGGGAGGGCAATAAAGGGGGGTTGAGTGAGTGAACATGCTGCGTGGCTGAGTTTAAACCACGACAGTATGAATTGAGAATAAAAATATTATTTTGTTATGTTTTTGAGGCTCTAAAATACATGCTTCATCTGGCATTGTGAAAACCCTTTGGCTTAGTGGTATTCAATTAAATCAATAGATCTAAGAGAAAGACATATCAGGTTCTCATCTTCTCCAAACTGGGCAATGTTCAGTGTAATGGGAACAAGATATGCTTTCTTATATAGTAGATGATGGTTGAGTTAAAAATTAATATACAATATATTTTTTTCCTGCTTTCTGTTACAGAACAACTAAATATTTTTTGTTATATATCCACTTTGAGAATAATTTTTGATAATGCCTAACTTACACTGTTCTTAGCTTGTACAGCATTTTTAGTATGTTCTTAGCTTGTACAGTATTTACTCCTAATTGTTCTCTGTATTGTTCTTTTCATCCTCTGTTATGTTATCCATACATGAAGCCACACACATTTCTACTCAAAATTTCCTGGTAAGATGCCACAATCTAAAATATAAATTACCATTGCAGCCAAGGCAAGGCATCCCCAGGAAAGGCTGAAATTTTATAGGGAGATGTGGTATAGGAAAAAGAACCTTTTCCATCTTGATTACCAGGCTGGGATGGCTGCTATTACAGAAAATGAAGCGTTTCCAGACAAAAACTTACCAAAGTATATTACCTTACCTATTGACTTATTAGATTGATGCAAACAGCATGAATGTTTTCCCTGTTTTGTTTCTAGGTCTTGTATCTATAGATCCAGTTCTACTATTTGTTGTGAAATAATGAATGTAGGGCCTTTATCTTCAAAAATAGGAATTGAAAAAAGTTCATACGTACCTGGTTACCTAACATACTGTGTAAATGTACATACCAACATTATTTTTCAACTCCTTGGTGTTTTATTAAACAGATAGAAGGCTTGCAATGCATTAAACACAATAGAAGGCTTGTAATGCATGAAAGTGGGTCAGAGCAATCCCAGGCACAGTTACAGGTTGGACAGAGAAGAGATTCAGAGCAGCCCTGTGGAGAAGGACTTGGAGGTGTTGGTCGATGAGAAAATGGACATGAGCCGGCTTCAGTGTGCGCTCACAACCAGAAAGCCAATTGCATCCTGGGCTGCATCAAAAGGAGCGTGACCAGCAGGTCAAAGGAGGTGATCCTGCCCCTCTACTCTGCTCTCGTGAGACCTCACCTGCAGTATTGTGTGCAGTTCTGGTGTCCTCAACATAAAAAGGACATGGAACTGTTGGAACAAGTCCAGAGGAGGACCATGAGGATGATCAGGGGACTGGAGCATCTCCCATACAAAAACAGGCTGAGAAAGTTGGGGCTGTTCAGCCTGGGGAAGAGAAGGCTGCGTGGAGACCTCCTAGCAGCCTTCCAGTATCTGAAGGGGGCCTATAGGGATGCTGGGGAGGGGCTCTTCATTAGGGACTGTAGTGACAGGACAAGGGGTAATGGGTTCAAACTTAAACAGGGGAGGTTTTGATTGGATATAAGGAAGAAATTGTTTCCTGTTAGGGTGGTGAGATGCTGGAATGGGTTGCCCAAGGAAGTTGTCAGTGCTCCATCCCTGGCAGTGTTTAAGGCCAGGTTGGACAAAGCCTTTGGGTGACATGGTTTAGTGTGAGGTGTCCCTGCTTATGGCAGGGGGGTTGGAACTAGATGATCTTAAGGTCCTTTCCAACCCTAACTATTCTATGATTCTATGATTTCACTGAAGAGGACTATGGTTTATCTTGAAAATGTTGAAGGAGGGCATGGCATGAGCAAATACATGCATAGGAATAGTTCATTTGCTGTGGTTTAATGTTGCCCTCAGCATGTTATTGTTGTTTATACTCCACACAAATCAATTTCAGAGGATCTGGGGGAACTAGAAGGGGTAATAAAGCCATCTGTCTTCTGCAGCATTCATTGAATAGGTTGGATCTTGGGTTATAGCTCTGCTGTTTGAAGCGGGATTGGAAAGCTTCTTCCACTCTGATAGACTAAAGGAGGTCTCAGTTTTCCCCTGCAGTACACCTCAGACCTGCCTCAGTAATATCCTGGATAAACAGACTTGTCTTACCTCATATCTGATAGTGGTCAGTAGTGAGTGCTTAAGGAAAGAGGACAACAAAGGTTGAGTGATATTTTCATTGGTAACCTCTCCTAGCTCCTCACAGTCTGTGATTTTGGAACTTCTAGAGCTTGAAGCTAAATCCATATCATAGTTTAGTTGTCATCAACATAGTCCAGTGTTCACCAAGAGCACCAAAATCTCCAGCTTGGCTAGATTTCCTTCCTAACAGCAGCACTCAAGCATGACATGATGAAAGGAAAGACCTGTGCATTCAGTGTGTGTGTGTATTTGGATGGAAAGAGAGCAGCCAATACATCCTTGTAGAGCGCAAGAGACCACAGAACAAGCCTTGTCATTTGTTAAAGCAGCCATGCTCTCAGTTTTTGTCTCAGCAGCTCCCCCTTGGTTTTCAGCAGGTGATTCACCAGCCACTAACTCCATTTCCTCCACCGGGCTGGCTGGAGTCAGGGCTTAAATTTGAGTGCTATATTGCCAGCTGGACCCCATGGAGCAAGGACACTGAAGAACAAGCAATATGGGGAAGACCTCTGAGCTATGCTGTGAAATCCAGACTGCTGAGATTTAAACATTGCCTCCTCTTCAGCAGCAGCCTGGGGAGAGGTGGCCTTACTCCAAAGTGACCAAAAACTGGAAAAGAAGTGGCTGGGGAGGAATTTCTCTTATATTGGTGTGATTTTGAAAAATGAATACCTCGTAAGTTTAATCAAGTATATGGAGAGACTGAATACTGTAAGAAATCAAAATCTTGCGAAGCCATGTCATACCATTGTTCACCAAAACCAACTTTTTCTTTTCCTACAGCATTAATACTGAAAATGTGATTATGAGGAGGTTTCTCCCTTGGACATAGTAAATGAACCCTCAGACTTAGGCATGAGGGCTGAAGTGATTGGTCTCCTGTCTGGGGAGATGATCCAAACTCAGGAGAAAGGAAATGGGGAAGAAGATACTGTCAAGGAATTGTTGGAATGGTGGCAGTAATCTGCTGGTCTGTCCCTGAGGTCACACAGTCTGCCTGAGACCTGAATCCTTCTACAGCTTCAGAGTGAAGAGAAAAATGCTTGTAAAAACTTTTCTAGCAAACCCAGACATTACCTCAGAACAGAACAAGCAGCACCCAACCCTTTACAAGTCTGAGTTTAAAATCCTATGTCTTTCTCTTTACCTGAATCATATGGGAGCACTGTAAATAACAGTAATGTTTTGGGACAGCTTCCTCCAGAATCCAAGAGCTGTTTCAAGCTGGCTATCCAGTTTGGAAGGCAGATGATGTGAAAGCAATTTCATTCTGGAACATTGCCATGAGAATTTATGTAGAGATGTTCCCATGATCTGCTAAAGCAGACCTACAGCAAATCATCACTGTGCAGGAAAGATGCTAGACAGAGAGCCGTGAGGGTGGTTAAACCTTAGAACAGGAGTCCAGAGAGCCTGGGGCATTTCTGCCCATGGAGACACTCCAGACTTGGCTGGAAAATGCCCTGAGTTGTCCTTTTCCCTGGCAGAAAAAGGCCTCCTAACTTTGAAAGTAGATCTAACCTTGAATTTGGCCCTGCTTTGGGTGAGGTCTTGATCAGGTGACATATAGGTGTCCTTTTCAACCTGAACTGTTCTATGATCCTATGAATCATGGCAACAGCAGTAGTAAAGCTACTTTCTGTTCCATACTTCTATTTTCTTCCCTGGCATTGCCTGGCTGATCTATTTTGCTTGATACAGGACATCTCTCACTGTCCATCTCTGTTATGTCCAACATGATGAAGACCTTGACCAGACCCTCAAGGTGCTATACTAGCAGTTATATCACTATGAAAAACAAAGGAATTCCTCAGTTCATGCAGAGCTGGCATTGTAAATCTGAACTGATCTGTCCTGGATTTGTTCTTAAACCACAACATGACATAAACAAACCGATGAAACCCAAATCACAAGCATATGCACAGCTTTTTCCCTTCTTACATTGTAGAAAAATATTCAGTAATCTACACTTACACCAAAGGATGAAAACTGAGAACAGCACAGTGGTACCTACAGGAGCACATTGGGTATGAAAAGGATGCACAGCACGAAGAGACAACACCATTTCAGAGGCTGCAGCATGAGTAGCTCCGTTGAGGTTTCTTGGAGCAGGTTTGGCACATTTTGCTAAACTGGTCATGGCTCCAGCACTCTCCCAAATGCACATCTGTCACAGCCCTCGCATGCCAGTAAGGGTGTTACACTGGGTGTTTACTGCACCTGCATGTTTTCCTGCAACAAGAAAAACTGTATGTTTTAAGTAGCTTTTTAGTTTCTCAGCATTTCAAAGAACATGGGGATAAAATAATAATAACAATGATGATGATGAAATGCAATCCAGAACTACGTTGGCAAACATAATCACAAGGTGTATTAAAAAGTTAAGCATAGCTTGGCGCTTTGAAAATCAAGCACCATGGGAAGTGTTGTCCCTTGGCTTTATGTCACTTTTTAAAAGGAGGGCTGTAATTGAGTAATCAGCTTGCTGGTTGTCATGGCAATTGCTGCGGGCTGCTGCAGGGAGCCGGCCTCCGCGCTTTATCTGTGCTGTGCCGAGGGCAGCCACCCACCGATGCTCCACCAGCATCCCAGTGTTCACAGGCTGCAGAGCCCAGGCCTCGGTGTCAAGGGGAATAAATATAACATGGGGAGACCATGCCCTGGAGGAGGATTTGAGTCACAAACCCAGTGACGCCTTCCACTGTCGATCAGTGACTTGCCTGTTAAGTCATTTAGCAGATGGCAGTGCTACTGTGGCTTGGATCTTATGCTAGTAGGGAGCTTGGGGGGTTAATTCCAAATTTAAATGCAATGTGGAAAGGGAAAAGTATGTACAGGATCCATACTGGGAAAGTTGTTTTTCAGTGGCCTTTACCTGGTGATTAAACTCAACTCATGCTGATTAGCATTTAAACTTTTAACCAAAGGGTGGATCTGCCAGCAAAAGAACCAGTGTATATGGATGAAAGAGGGAAAACAGGTTAAGTTGAGGTTTCTAAAATATACAAAAGGAAATGACTTCTTTTATACACTGCCAGAATTTCACCTGCTGTTTCTCCTGGGGAATCCTCTCATTGGGAGCTTGAGAAAAGGTTTTTGAAGAGTGAAATGACTGTATTTTCTAGAGAGAAAGGCACAAGAGACTAAATCACACTATAAATGACAGATCTGTTCAATTGAGAATAACTCAAAATCTTCCATTTTGCTGGCTGTCCTCATTCCTAGCTGCTACATTTTCATTCCCACACCACACTAACCTTAGCTATCAGATCTCTGCACTAGGCTTCCTTTACTGCACAGGGTAGAAACATCCTAACTTTCCATATACTGAATGGGAGACTGTTTAATAGTTCTTGCTGACTGCAGTCATAAAAGACAAGCTCACAGGGTATCTGGAAAGGAAGTACTGTGTTGGTGAGTGTTACTGCTTCAGCAGCTTGTGCTTCCTATCACACCACCTCTGGCATGAGTATTTCTGTACTTTCTGTCATGGACATTGGTAGAAGCTCCCCTAAAGCTGTAATTTCACCCAAGAGAGTGGTTAAGATCATGTTTTTCTAAGCATGCCTTCTATACTGGGTGGGAAGAGCAGCCTATGGAATAGCTGGGTTCTTCAACCCACTACCATTCCAACATAATGGCCATGATGCAGATGGCCCATACTGTGTTCATAAATTGAGTACTTCCTTAGCTCTAGCACAGTGAACCCCAATTGTGCTGGAAAACACTCTTTGGTCACTCTTACATTTACAGCATGGAGTCCACCTTCGGCTTAAGGATTACCCCTAAAAGACAGTATTGCTGTAGGCTCATGACTAGCTCAGAGCATTTGTGACTCCAGTGAAGAACTGGAGCAGTGCCAAGTCATAGGAGCAGAGTGATGCAATATTCCCAGGGAGGGAGGCCCTGATCTGAGGTCACCTCCAAAGCCACAATAGTAGGACAATATTCTAGTTTCATTACTCCATGAAGGCTTCTGTTGGGGTTTTGGCCTTCGGTCCCTAGTTGCAAACTGAACATCTTCTTGATAGGAAAACAGGTAATTCATCTTGGTAGGAAAACAGATAATACATTTTGATTTATCCTTCTTCAGGCACTAGGATACTGGGGCTATGACATATACAGAGAATCAAAGCAAAACCCAGAGTACTAAACACAGATTAGCCAAGCCATGATGGTAATTACAATGCCATTACTCCACAAAAGATGAAGTTTGTCTCAAAAAGAACCAAGTATATATTACCTGCCCTCCTAAATGACCAAGCAAACAAGCTAGGAGAGACCAATATGTGCTTCCTCAGGTTCAGCATCTTCATAAAAAAGCTCTAAAGTGACGATTGAAAGACACACTAAAAGATTTCTCCCTAATGCCAGATACATCTCAAATTAATATTATTTAATTTGCTTGCTGCCTTCTGCATACCCAAAGCATGTCAACATAACTCCAGAAATTAGTTCTCATTACTTAGCTGCTTCTACAACAGCCAGTGTAGTGTGTATGATGCAGTGTTACTTTGCAGAGTTTATGTAAATATTACTTCTGTTCCTCCTCCATATTTCAGGGTAAAATAATGTGTGGTTAAAAGCTATCTGAACCCCAGAGACATATGCCAGCACAGCATAAGAAAGTAAATTTAAGTGCACCATAACTCTTGATAGTGTCCTTTAAAAATTGGTCTCTGGATACTGGAAAAAATGTTCCCCCATTTCTAATCATCACATTTCCCTTTGCTTTTCTAAGTTTAGCACACCTTGTTTTGCACTTTGTAATGTCCTTAGCAGAATATGCCATGCTCAAGTCTAGTAAGTTGGAACAGTGATAGCAATTTTAATTAATCACTGTACAGTTCTATTCTGCATGAAGAAGGCTCAGCCTCTTGGACCCATTAATTAAATTGTGGAATTTACAGTTCCTTGAAAATGTTGAAGAAGCAAAAGATTAGACAGATCTGAGCTGTATTTGAAATGGAAATTGAGAGATACTGGACTGTGGATAGGGAAGTGTAAAGTGACATGTTAAAAAATGCTTTTAGTTCAACAGCCATCCACTAAGCCAAAGCCAATTGGAAACATGAATTTTCTATGACAAAAATAATACAGCAGCAAAAAGCAATAGGTTAGATTCTTAGGAGTGAATTGGCCAAGCTCCTTTAATCCTAACAGAAACTCTACAGCAAGAATTCAGTTTGCACACTTCTGTGACTGAAACAAATTAAATTAGTCCTCTTTGTTAAGGAATTAAATCCTGACATATTTAGGCAATGCCCTGGAGAAGAGAAAGCTGACTGATGGGAAAGATAGAGCAAAAAAATGTGTGTCCCTATGGCCCCAACTGAGTGAGCTCCCAATTCAGGATGTCTGCAGTCAAGTCACTGGCACATCTTGTGCAGCAAATGAAACTGCAGAGGTGGGTGTCAGCCCCAGGCTGTTATTGTAATTCAGAATCTCTCTCAGTGCTGAGGTAGAAAAAGTAAATATTTGATTGAAAAAGTAGTTGCTTATAATGTTAAATTCATCTATAAGGAGGCTCAAACTTCTTCATATTCTTTCTGTTGGTCTAGTGTAAGAATCAGCTTAGTGAAAGCACTAGGTATTTCTTTTGGGAAATTCTGGTAGCATAGTAGAGAATTGTGTGTATTTCTCTGTTTTGTCTTGTAATATTGAACTAATTAACCCAGGGACCTGTTGCAGATCCCACTCAGACAAACAACTGGAGTGCTAACCTAGGTAAAGCACACTAGTAATAGATATGTATTTCAAATCCTTGCTACATGTTTGCATTCACAAAGCATCAAAAATCCCTGTAATAAATTCATCACAGTAACAGAGTATTGACATAGAATCATAGAATAGTTAGGGTTGGAAAGGACCTTAAGATCATCTAGCTCCAATCCCCCTGCCATGGGCAGGGACACCTCCTACTAAGCCATGTCACCCAAGGCTCTGTCCAACCTGGCCTTGAACACTGCCAGGGATGGAGCATTCACAACTTCCCTGGGCAACTCATTCCAGTGCCTCCCCACCCTTACAGTAAAGAACTTCTTCCTTATATTCAATCTAAACTTCCCCTGTTTAAGCATCATTGACTTATTCCAGGAAAATATCTGAGGTCTGAGCAAAGTTCATGTGTTTGGGTTCAGTTGGATTTGGGTTTATCACTTGTGCCTGGCTGTGAAGTGTCAAGCAGGAGGATTGAGCAGATCTGGGATGGCAGGAAGCAGAGTGCACACAGGGATTGCAAAGTATGCAATTCCAGGGCTGTGATTTTGGCTTCTGTTTATTCCCTGAGTCTTCAGGACTTGTATCAATTAAAATATGTTTGCCTAGGTGTGGCTGTAAGCTAATGACATTTTGTTTTTATCCACTCAGATTTTACACTTCTTTTATTTCCCCAAAAGAGGCCATAAGAGATCTGTACTCAAATTGTAATTGAGAAAACTCATACCAGCAAAAGTAATTTCTTCACAAAATTTCAAACACTACCAGTATTTAATTTTCATTTACTTGCTTTTCACCCCCAAAGACTGTCCATGCTTACTGAATTTATTTCTGTCCCAGCCACAGGTACATATCCTCCTGTTCCCATTCCTGGTATCCCCTGTTGCCATCCTGCATGCACAACAGCTTCTTCAGGGCATGCACATGTCTCATTTAGGACAGTGTCCAGACAGATTACATATGCAAATATTCAGCTTTGTACTATTTGGAGGCACAAACTGTGGCTACACTGGGGAAATCACTCAAGAAACTTGATTTTGTAAACAGACTAAAACTGATTAGAGTGAAATTCTATTCTGCATGATTAGAGATTTGTTTTCCTAAAACCTTTCCTAAATTTGATGATATTCCTCTCACCCAGACAGTGATGTTTCTTTGGCCAGTCATTATGCCTAGGACAAATCTTTAGGCTCCTTAGTGTTTGCATGACAGTGTTAACAATCCTAACAAAAACATTTATCCACATCTAAGCCTTCTTGGCTGTATTAAATCACCTACCATCCCACATATACAAGCTGACTGATGGATATATGCAAATGCATGGCAATAGGAAAAAACATTTTAATATACAGCCCCAGTAAATTACTGAAATTATTACAAGAAGAGAGAAAGCATGATAAGTTGTTCTGTTGTTGAATATATATTCCCAGGCTACAGTGCTGATAGGCAGACAGATATGTGTTTGGGATACCTATCTAGTTGAGCATCTCAAATCTAAATAATGTTGTGTTATCCAATTACTTGCTTGGTAGCTTGAGAAGCTACATGGTCACTGCTCTCTAAGTCTCCTAGGCTTCAAATTTAAGTGAATAAAGAAGTATACCTCTCCGTCTCTATTTGCTTCCTACAAATAGCTCCCAGCATGGATTTATGATTCAGAGCAGTGGGCATTTAATACCTGTGCAAAGGTATTTAACACCCTGGCTGCTTGGGCTCTGGCTACGAAGTTCTGCATTAGAAAAATTACAAATGTCCACGCGTTGGTGAATTCAAGCCCATGGGCTTACCGGCAAACCCGGCCGGGAGGGCACGTTTGCTGCCCTCCTCCACCGGAGCCGCTTCCCACAGATCAAGGCACAGGCTGTAATTTAAGAAGAGGCAGCAGGCGGCGCTCAGGAATGCAGGGAACCGCTCCCGGATCGGAGAGAACAGCGCCGGCTCCCCACGGCCGGTGCCGCGATTGCAGCCGCGTGGGGTGAGGGGAGCCGGCTCCGTCCTACTAACTGCTCCTAGGCTAGTGCTTACAGAAGGGGGATAGAGTCGAGGGAACCCCAGGTCCCCCTTTGAAGAGCAGGTTCGGCTTAGCTTGGTGAGAAATTTGGAAAAAAAAATAAAATAACTAAAACCAGCTAAACCACCAAAACCCAAAATTCATACAAAAAAAGATATCACTTTGTAGAAGATCCTAGCAGCTGGTAGAAAACATGCTGGAGATGAAAAATGCATTCCCAGAGTTGGAACTCAGAGGGACAGGAAGATTAATTTTCAATACCTTTATTTTTCCCCACTTTATTTTTCTTCTCATTATTATTTTGCATTCAGTGGAGGATTTTCTTCAAACCACTCAAGACGTTTTTCTGCTGTTATTTTTATTTCAGTGCCTGCTTCTGAACCAATATCCAAGCACTTATGGGAGAAGATTTCTGGATCTGAAAGCAGCAGTTTTGCTGTCAATGGGGCTTGCTTTGCAAGCAGAGACCTGTGCCTGAGCAGGTCAGCAGAATGATTGCATGAAAGGAAGAAAGATACATTAGTTTTGAAAATAAGAAGGAAAGTGAGATGGGGAGATTGCACTCATCTGTTGTTTCTACAATTAACAGCCCACTGTGCTCTGCACTTTAAGCAGATTAAGGTCTTCAGAATAAAAAAATCTGTTATTATTATATCTTATGCTAGGATTCTGGGCTTTTATCACACTTTTTGCCACCAAGTGTGCTTTATAAAGTAGAATGAAGCCTCTTAAGTGACTACCAGAACTTGGCCTCCTATGCACAATAATACAAACACACTGCATTTATGCTGCTTTTGACACTTCAAAGCTTTCTGCAGATCTTACGTACATAGCCACAGAAAACCTGTCCACACTGCACATGTTAAGACCATCAGAGCTAGCAGTCAGGGTTTCGCAGCACTCCTACTTACCATAGCCAGGTTGGAGGCAGGTGGCTCAGGGTGTGGGCAGAGGCTGGTGCTGTGAGAAGAGGCTCCTTAGCAGAAAGCAGGCACAACTGGCCATGCACCATCCCAGTGCAGATGGCACAGCTGGCTACTGTCCCAAGCTTTGTCTATGTAAACTTGAGCTGCTGGCTTCCAGGAGCTGTCTGAAACCTCCTGCTCTTTTACTTTTGATAAATCTTATTTACCCCTGCATCACATGAGGTGGGCACAATCTCAAACTGGCCTGTGGGCTTGGCATAAGTCTGGAGTTCCTGCCAAGGAGTAAAAATGGAATAGAAGCCTGCATCTGAAGCCAAAGCTGTATGTGAGGTTTTCTCTACATGGCTTACCAGCTGCTAGCCCTAACAGTGGCCCCAGCTGCAATTAGCATGTGCAGGGAGAGTGTGTTTGGCTTTAATACTACTGCTGAAATCCTATGCCAGCGTAGCCCTACTGTCAGGGCTCATTGTCTGAGAATATCTGGGAGAGAAAGGGAGCTAAAGTAAGATAGCTGAAGAAAGGTTTAGATCAATCTTTTACGAAGCCATCTGTGCCAAGACAACCATAATTGAGACTAGGCAGTTGAGTGGAAGAGCAAGTGACAAAGTAGCTCTCTGAGACATTATTGCTAAGCAGTTGCTGGTTTGGGTGACACCTTTCAGAAATGTACGTGTACTCTTTCCAAAATAGGAGGCCTATAATAAGCCTTGGATTGGGGAAAGCCTTTAAATCCTCTTCTTTAGACATTCTTCCAAAGGTCAAGTTCAAGACAGCAGGTTTTAATTTCTACATGCGTTCACTGAAAGAAAGACTTCAAGCATCAACTGCAGTTCTTGGTGCTCATGCTAAGAAGAGCCTTAGCAAAGATTTTCACAAAGTATCTCCAAAGCAGTAGCCTGGAGTCAGTAAGTTCCATGGAAAACTTTGTAAAATCTTCCTGTTCTCTCAGGGTTGACTTTACATGCTAGTCACCTCACCCTGTAATAAGAGATCCATTACTAGGCTGTAAAAAGCAATTGGCAGCCTAGCACTCAATACAAGGGGGAAAAAAAAAAAAGCTGCTTATGTACTTATGACAATGTGTTAAACAGCTTTTCAACCAAAGGCTTTATTGCTGGGGTGACCTCCCATCTTGGAAAAGAAAAGGGAGTCCAAGATAGGAAACATATGCTTAAGACTTGTACTGTCTGTATTAATAAGATCAGGCATAGAACAGTGTTTGCATAAGAGCAAGGAACAGCTATATAGCTGCAAAGGTGCTCATCCTCAAATTAGGGTGAAAGGGTTTACCCTTGTGACCAGAAGACTGCGTTTCTTATTCACTGACAATGTTTTTTGCAGCTATTGGGCTCTCAGAAAGTCTTCTCCACATACCCAGTTTACTATCACCATCTTCAGTGATTTTAGGAAGTGAGCCTTCAAAAAACTAAAATCATAGCAAATAATGCTTTCTTTTTGTCCTTCTTCATGATTCAATTAGGTCTGGTTTAAGCCTGATTTTTCAGCTGTGATGGACATTTGCATTTCTTTTGTATGTGCCTGTGTGCACACACATGTGCAGCTCTGATAAAGGTTGTACTGTGAGAGTTCTTGGGAAGCAAAAGAAAACCTGCTATTTGTTTGCTTGCTAACATTTTAAATCAGAAGTGGCTGCTTAATGACAGCATCATGCTTGAAAGCACTACGCATGCTGCACCCACCAGTTTGACTCACAGACAGCCTGACTCAAACCTTTCAGGGAGAGAGGAGTTCCCTGGGGTGTGCTGGCCTCCAGCTCCATCTTTTTGATACTTCTTGGTGCTTTCAGTTTGTCTTGACCTGAGCTTTGGTGAGTAGCACCTTATCCTTGTGCAGTCTGAGCATCACTTCTAGAAGAGGCCGAGAGGAAAAACATCAGAAGTGTTTATGTGAATTAAAAGCACATCAGGGACAGTCAGAGCATGCTGAAGATCAGCTTCTGCATGGTGCAGAAACAACCATACAAACTTCAAACTAACAAGCCTAAGTGCCAGCAGCAGTCTAGATGCAGCAGCACAGAGATTAGAGCAAGCTGCCAAACTCCCTGATGAGGCAGGGTAAATGAGCTGTGTGCTGGGTTTCATGCTGCTGTAGCTTGACTGACTCTGCTCCTGGAGCTAGGTTTTGTATTTTCACACATCAGTGTCTCAGATAACCAGCTTCCTTGAAAAGTCCCATTACATGAAAATGTTCATATAACCTACAGGAAGTAAAGGAAGGAGATGATCTTGGGAAGCTGGAGCTGTACTCTCTTCCCCTACTCTAGCCATGGTGCTCAGCTCATTTGTAGTGAAGGGAGAATAAAAGAGGAATCACTTTGTTTATGCCTGTTGCTGAGGAGTAACTAGAAGGAATTTGGCCTGATCAGCTCTGCTTCTTTTCTCATCTCAGGAGGTGTTGGTCTTTATCCCGAGAGGCTTCAAAGCACAGAGGTGAACTGCTGAGATTAGCTACTGGGTCTTGGGATGGAAATGAGGATTCAGTCTGTCTTCTGTTTGGTAGCAGGAAAGTCTTCCACTATGCAACCAGGACGGAATGTGGAACTGTACATGGTGCTCCACACTGACATTTTCTCTGCCCAGTCCAGCCAAGCAAGCTGCTCCAACAGCACCCAGACCTCCAGCAGCATGAGGCCAAACTGGTCCTGCAGCTCCTCTGGTGTTGCTGAGAGCCTGTATCCTCACTATCCCAGGCAGCAACTTCCTGGGCTCTCCAAGGAACCCACCATAGCAGCTACTGTGCTGGTAATATAGGGGGGCGGGGG
>NDXB01019828.1:0-16283 GCA_002631895.1 Agapornis roseicollis | reverse complement strand
TGGGACAGTGTCGAACGCTTTGCATAAGTCCAGGTAGATGACATCAACTGCTCTACCCCTGTCCATCATTTCCGTAGCCCCATTGTAGAAGGTCACCAAATTGGCCAGCTCTCAACAGGAGATGCATGGACTGGGGGTTCCCACCTTGCATTCCCATCTGTCTTTCAGTTTTAGTAGGGGCTTGCATGTCCATTTTCTCCTGCTCTTCCACCTCTTCAAGAGCTGCTCCCCTTAGAATCTCACCAGATACTCCCGGTCCCAACCCTCAGGGTCTGTGCCCACAACCAGCTTCCAAATTCACACATTACTGGGGTTTCTGGTTTGGGTTTTGTTTTCTCGTGCCAGTACAGTTTCAATTCTTTGTTCCAACAAGCTTGCTCTCTTTCTCTTTTCAAACCCTCTTTTACATGGACTGTCTCCAGCTGCCTCGACGAATCATCCTTCACAAAACTGTTCTGCGCCTGTACCAGGCACATGCCCAAGTTGATGCATGCGCTCTCCTTATCACCTGCCTGATCTCCACAGCACTGCCTGAGTCCCTCTAGGACTGCTCCAGTGTTGAACCACCTCCCCTGCAGGAGAAGGGGATCATCCATAGCAATTCCTCCATGGAAAATATATGCTGGCTACACCAATATACATACAGATCCAATTAACTGAGGTTGAACCAAATATGTTGTTCAAACTCAATTAAAGCTCCACCAACATCAACTACATATTCAGGATGCCCCATGCATTTGTCTCTACACTGTTGAATCTTAAACTTTATGGTCAACAATCCAAAATGCACCATTACTCACCTAGTAAGAGGAAAGCTCTCAACCTCAAAGAGATCCCATGGCCGGTGTCCTGACACAGGGGGAGAGTCCCTCATCACAGTTGTGCTGCTTTGAGGAGGCAAGTGGGATGGTGAACACTCGCTGTATGAGCAAGATAAGGTCTGGGAGCTCTGCTCTGGCTGCCCCGGAGGTGCCCAGCATAGGCACCCAGACAGAGCCAATGAGAGGGGAGGATGCAGGGCAGAATGGGCAGGGCTGCACTCAGTGCTCACTGGTGGAGGTCCTGCTGCAACAGGTGGCTGAGCTGTGGGATGCAGTTAATAGGCTGCAAGATGTCAGGGAAGCTGAGAGGCAGAAGGACTGTTTGCTCCAGGATCAAACTGTGCAAAGGCCTCAAGTTTCCCCTCTGGAAGAAGGGAGCGAGGAGGCCGCTAACCGGGGAAGATGGCAATTAGTAACGAAGAAAGCCAACAAGAAAAGGAGGAAGAGGACAGTTAAAAGCAAGGGGCTTCCTCCTACATCTGTTGTCCCCACCCAGAAACATTTCGCGGTCCTGCAGGGGGCTAAAGATGAAACGCACTTGCACCGGGAACAGACGGCTGGGGTGCTGGTAAAGAAGGTCTCTACTGGTGCTGCCAGGAAAAAGCGGTGGGTTGTACTAGTGGGGGACTCTGCTTTGAAAGGCACGGAGGCACCCATCTGTCAGCCTGATCCAGTCTCAAGGGAGGTCTGTTGCCTACCCGGGGCACGGATCAGGGATGTTGCAGAGAGGCTGCCTGCTCTGGTAAGTCACATGGACTATTACCCACTTCTAGTAATCCATGTGGGTGTTAGGAATGTAGAGAGTAGTAGCCTGGCAGACATAAAGAAGGAGTACAGAGCTCTGGCAGAGGTGCTTTGGGTCTCTGGAGCTCAGATTGTTTTATCATCCATTCTCCAGGATACACGGGAGGACCTTAAAAAATCCAGGAGGATTGGACAGGTTAATAATTTGTTACAAGAGTGGTGTCATGGTCAAGGGTTTGGGTACCTTGAACACAGGACCACAGTTTGTAGGTCAGGTCTACCGGGGGATAGTGGACCTGCTCTCATAAATAAGGGGAAGAGTGGGCTTTGTAAGAGGCTTGCAAGACTTATCATCAAGGATGCCTTAAACTAGATGTGTTGGGGGAGGGAGGCATTGTTCCATCCCAACACACCCAGTTGATTGTCACTGCCTATAAAAAATGCTTGGAGTGACGTAGCGACATTCCAGCTGCTCCAGCCGATGAGCTGGCCTCATTTGGAGCTCGGCTCAGGTGTCTCTATACAAACACCCGTAGCATGGAAAACAAACGAGGAATTAGAGATGTGTGCACGTCTGTGGGGGTATGATATAATAGGCATCACAGAAACATGGTGGGATGGCTCCTATGACTGGAGTGTTGGAATGGAAGGCTTTTTAGGAAAGACAGGACTGGTAGGCAGGGAGGGGGAGTTGCCCTTTATGTTAGGGATAGGCTGGAGACTATGGAACTCTCTCTGGGGACAGGTGAGCAGTTAACAGAGAGTTTGTGGGTCAGGGTTAAAGGGAGAATAGCAATGGGAGACATTACTGTGGGGATCTGTTACAGACCGCCTGATCAAGAGGACTCTGTGGATGAAGCGCTCCACAGAGAAATAGGAAAAGCCTCAAGCTCACAGGCCCTTGTTCTCATGGGGGACTTCAACCACCCAGACATCTGTTGGAGCAATGGTACAGCCCAGCACAAGTGATCCAGGAGGTTCCTCGATTGTGTGGGAGACAACATCCTTCTGCAAGTAATAGAGGAGCTGACAAGGAGAGACGCTGTGCTTGACCTCATGCTCACCAACAGGGAAGGGCTGGTTGGAAATGTGACACTTCAGGGCAGCCTTGGATGCAGTGATCATGAGATGGTAGCATTCGAGATCCTCAGGACAGTGAGAAGAGCATGCAGCAAACTCACTGGCCTGGACTTCAAGAGAGCAGACTTTGGCCTCTTCAGGAACCTGCTTAGTAAGGTTCCATGGGATATAGCCTTAGAGGGCAGGGGGGCCCAAGACTGCTGGATGATATTCAAGGATCACCTGCTACAAGCTCAGGAATGTTGAATTCCAACTAGAAAGAAATGCAGCAGGAGGGCCAGGAGACCTCCTGCTGAGAAAAATTCAAACAAAAATAGGGGCTTATAAAAGGTGGAAGCCTTGATTCTATGATTCTATAGTGCTCTGGTGAGACTTTTATACCCTGGTCAAGTCTGAGCTGTGGTCAAATATTGCCAAACCCATTTGCTAAGGGTTTGGCTTTTTTTGTCCTACACTTGTTGGCCACCACCATGTGAGTGGGACAACAGCTGCAAATGTGGGAGCTCTCCCAGGCTTTTTTCTGTGGGGGGGAGGAACTTTCCACAGCCCTTTGTGAGGGCCTTTGTCGCAGAGTAAGCACCTGCCACATTGTTACAGCCCATTAACTAAAGAGTTGTATCAGTGCAAGTATTTTGAATGGCAACATTTCATACACTGACTTAAAGCACAATGTAGGGTTCTGCTAATACACATTGAATGGTAACATGAACAATGTAGGAGATTAAGCTTTTGCCAAGCTGGATAACAGCATGGAGCAATTAAAATACTGATTTTTAGGCAGGTTTTAATAGCATATTACTGTGCTTTATGCAAGTTTATCTCATTGTATTCTCTACTGCTCAAAAGGGCTTCAATAAATACAGGCAACAACAAATTTCTGCCAATACAGACTGAAGGTTTTTCTACTTACGCCCTTTGTTTTATTTCCAGATGGTTTTCAGTTACATTTGGAGCAGAAAATGTGTTCTATTTCCTCACAATGTATAATTCTTCTATAACTTCAGACAGTCATCTAATAAGCTGATGTAAGAAGTAAGAACACTATAAACAGTAAGACTGTTATGCAAATTAAGTCTATTTCATTAATTACCATAGATAAAATGCATAGGTCATAAAAAGGCTATTGGGATGTTGAAGAATTAGCAGAATAGATCAATCATGAAGTACCATAACACTTGATTAGCTGAAGGCAATCAAATACAAACCCAAAAGAAATAAATAAACAGGCTTTGGAGCAAGAAATTTAGGCCATATTTACAAGAGTTGCATTCATAAAATGTAATGTCCCTGGAAAAGATATGTCAGAATGAAGAATTCAGAATGAACAATACAGAATGATTGTATTCTAAAAAGTGTGGACAGAGGGAGAAGTAATTTTCCATTTGCAAATGTATTCATTGATTTTTTTATGACTGCATTTTTCAGGTAACAAATTATAGGAAAGAGAGCAAATATAAGCACAAACCTGATATAAAAGCACTGGAGAAAACATATATCAAAAGCCTTAAATGAATTAATCTATATCAGTCAGAGAAAATTCTAACTTGATCATAGTCTTTAATTCCTTTCACAAGTAAACCGAAATAAAACCAAAAACACTGTAAAGAACTTTCTAGTGTAGATAAAAGGACAGTAAGAATCAATTACTTGAAATAAGCTTATAAAAAAATTATTGAAGAAAACATATATCTAAGGGGTAACTGATGCTTTAGTAAGAAGATGAATTCTGTACATTTTTTGTGTGAATCAAAATTGAAAACATTAAGAGATATATGCTTGCCCCAGTAAGAAAAAAAGTAATGGGTCTTTTGTAACATTACATTGTTAAACAGCTTTTGAGACAAAATCATTAGGCTTTTAAATATTTTTCTAATACAAAAAATACCTGTGGTATGATATCTGTACTAATATGATAAAGACATACATAAAAACTAATGCACTAAACTGTCTTTCAAGGATATAATTTGCTTTTAAAAAGTACTCCTGAAATTAGTCTCTAATTGCTTCTGCTCTGTACCTATCAATGAGCTTGAACTTCTTCATAACCATGTTATGATAAAGATAACAGCACTATTCGCCAAGTTAAATGTATCAGTCAAGCATGTAATGTTGATGGATTTTTTCCAACTATTGTAAATTCTGCATAAAGTCAGCAGAAAATCGATTATTACACTCACTTTGTAATGCGTAACAGATGCAAAGACCATTAAGATCTTGTCAGAATCACAAGTATATTGTTGCAGTTTAATTGTCTATCATTCCATATGCTTATACCATTTTGACTTTTACAGTAAAATGCGTATGACAAGAGAAAGCAGATGATATATTGTTGCCAGATTTGGAAGTATAATATCAAAATATGTGTAACAATGAAAGAAATGAAACCATTTCAGACAACTGTTATCTCAAAGTATCAGAAGATAAGTTTCATTGACAATGACTAAACATGATGCTTAAGACAGAGAAACATGAAAAGAACCTAACTAATAATGATAAGCGTACATTTCATATACATGCTCTTGAAAAAGCTCCCATGAAGGGGCCAGTCTTTCTTACCCTGAATTTGAACAAACAATTTGAGTCACTCATGACATAAGATTTTGCAGTGCTCTGATAACAATAGGCAATGTTCAAATGCACGAAATAAAGAATTTTGTATTTGGTTGAAACTGTAAATATAAAAAAGAGCTTCTATTGCAAAGTAATTTTAATTTGCAGTCATAGTGTCAACCATCAAAATTTGCTGTTGACACAAGAGCAATATACAAAGTCTTAACAGATTTCCTGCTATATTTGAATGTAATATACTGTCAAAAAGCAATAAAGTCTGCATAAATGACACTGGACTATAGAAAGGACAAAATGTGAAACACCTAGGAAACAGACTTGTAATCTAGTGTCTCCTGTTTCTTGTGACTCATTTCTGTTTTTTCAGGTTCTATTTGACTGAGAATTCTACAGCATTAAATAAACAAGTTTTCATACCCAAGGAGAAAAATAAAATGAACCTGAAAAAGTATATAGTATGATTTTAGTTCTTGAAAACTCAGATTTTCTTTCCAGAAACTGGAAGGTCATTGAAAACCAAACCAATAACCAACCAACCCCTTTCAGTAAGCATAAACATTGCATAAAGAGACCTAACATTGTTATTTAAAAATAGGATGCCTTAAGTGTTTGGTGTTATTCATCACTGTGATCTCCAACCCTAAAACATTTACATCTGTGAATGACAGTGCCATCCTACATTGTAAAGAGATGCTGCAGAAAAAACCACACTGGAATGCTGAATCTAGCAGGTGAAGAGCATGGTGCAGTTAATGCTAGTGACAGCATCAATAATATGTCAGTGATCTGTAGTAGCATTTATTTATATTTTAATTGTGACTGCCAAATCTATTTGTCATATTAATAATTTTCCAGAAACTTGAAACTTGAAATCTCAAAATCTCATCTTTTCAGTTTTTAGATATATACTGTAGTCAACATTGTAAATGGATCTCAGTCAAACACATCACATGGATCACAACATCAGATAACGATGAATTACTTAAGGGATATTGCTATCCAAAATATAGATTTATATGGAATGCCAGAAATACTCCCTTTTGTCACTGGAAACTTAAATTCAAATTCTCATTAGTGCACAAGTTAAATTTTATTTCTTGAGCTTGTCTGAGTCCCTTTGTGTCCATATCATTAAATCAATGTATCTCCCTGAATAATTGGTTTTGGAGAATAGAATTTGAAATAATGAAAGTGACAGCGGGCACATGTCAAGCTGCCTGTTCTCTACCGCAGAGGTCAAAATAGAATAGAATAAACCAGAAATGTTTCATGTAATGCTTTGCATAGAAAGATATATGCAAGCCTTAAACTACATTGTCCTGTGAATCCAGCCATTCCCATATTACATCATTGTTTTGCCATTTCTCTTAAAAAAATGCAACAAAGTTTTGCTTTTACTTCTTTTGTATCTGCATGGTCCTTTTTTTAACACAATCAATTCACATTTTTGCCTAAAATGATCATGCCAATTCCTGCTCCTGAAAATATTCACAGAATTTAAGTTTAATGCGGCAGGTGTTTGAAAAGCAGTAGTCTAGTACAGATTACAAAATAGACATAGAGGCTAGCAATATGCATTGGAATCTTAGTTGTGAGCATTTACTAGTAATGTATAAATTAAATTAATTGGACAAGATAAATTTAAATAAAGGATAATTTCTGAGCATTTGTAAGATCCGTTAAAAGAATATCATCAGGATATTTTGGCTGGAAAGCTGCACAGTCAAGCAACCAACATCACAGTTTGAAAAGCCTGGCAGAGAGCTGAAACTGGTGGATACCAAAAGTGCAAGAGAAGGATACGTGGCATTCTATGGGCACAACATTAATGGCTGAGGTCTGAAGAGCCTGAAAAAGGATACTGTGGCTGGCAATGTCATGAAATTGAATGGCAATGACATGAATTTGAATCAACCTCTTGACTAAGAGATAATTGTTTGTCCTCTTTGTATTACAAGAACACTTTTAACCTTTGTGTCTACTTTCACACAGATCCTGGATATGAAATCACTGTTGTCTCTTTCACACAGAGAGAAGCAAGCAATGAGAACCTAAGGAATTTGTGAAAATCTTATAGGAAACCTGTCTCAGGTATAAAATCTTAACATGGCTTCTCTGAAATGTGATTGAACAAGTTCTAATCATTGCATTCACTTGTGTTGGGGTTCTGCTTTAATAATTTTAGGAACATCTGTGGAGATTATCAAAGTCATAAGGATTCCAGCTGCTCCTCGTTAATGTAAAATGTCTACAGTGCTCAGAATAAATGCTGGTACACTAGACCTCAACACTTCCACATTAAGTGTCCATGAAGCTTTATCAGTGAAATGCTTAAATAATGATATAACTTATTTTAAAATGCTGATGAACTATTTTGAGGAAATTTTAAGTAGTGTTGATATTACTCTACAGTTTTGTGAGAAATTTAAATTCTTCTGGTCAATGCACCAAACAACTAAAATGAAAACTAAGCATTTGACATATAATTTAGTGATTTCAATATGTCCATTAGCTTTACCACTTTTATTAATACTAATTCTTGAAAGCATAAACCTAAGTAAAATACTAATTTTTCAATGTTCATATTCCAAGATGTTCTTGGAGCTTTAATAGAATGCAAAAGAGTTTCACATAACGATTGAATGTCTGAAAAATGGTAATATTTTCTTATATACAGAGACATAGGTATATACATTCATTGTGAAATGTGACTTCTTTTTAATTTGGAAAATACAAATTTCATTAACAAAATTATCAGAGTCCTAAATGGACATTATGTTCTGTTAGACATTACTGTTATTGGTCTAAAAACATATTTCCAACTCCAGCATAAAAGTAATTAATTTTACTACTATCTATTATATACATGTTTAAATTAAGGAAAATACAAGACCAAGGCACTGCACTGCATTTCACTTAAACTGTCTGAAAATCAGCTGTGCAGGTGAAGCTAGTTCTGTTGGATCTCCACCATTAATGTAAAGAAAGAAAGAAAGAAAGATATACCTCAAGAAGATGCCTGGCTTCTGTCTTAGACATTTACATTAGAATTAATTACTCTCTAGAGATGCCTCCCAGATAGATAACTTTTCCACAAGCTTATTGACTGAAAGCAGCTGAATAGGAGAATAGCCTGAGTATACAAATTGATTGTGGAATCATAATGAACTACCACTGTGGACCAGAGGAAGCAAAATAATTTCCAAGGTACTTCAGCTGAAACACTCTCCATAAAAAACAGGGAATCAGCTTTCATTATATTCTGAAATGCTGAACACAATTCTTTTTCCTCATGTTCAAGACTGATAGCATCAAACTACAAAAGATGCTGACAACCAATGACAATGATAAAGCAATTAGGGAGCTGATCTCAGGAAAGGAAATGGAAAAAACATGGCTTGTTCAGTCTAGCATAGTATTTCTAATATAATGCCAGAAGTCAGAATTACAGTTTTAGAAGCAGCTTACTATAGACATGAAATGTATGGGCCTCTCATAAATATTTGCGTTAACCAAGAAACTATTATTTTGCTAGAAGCTAGGAAGCAAAATTCTATGTCTGTATCAGAAGCAAAGATCTTGCAAAAGACAGACAGAGAAAGACTAAAATACTTCTTTACATACCTCAACACATCAACGGTATAAAAATCAGCAAAGAAAAAAAATTGCTATTTAAGCCACAAGTCAATACTGGCACAGTGGTGAACAGGTATACACTGGCTGTGGAAATATTTGAACCAGAAATTAGAAAAATATATAATAGTCACTAACTGTATCCTAAGCAGTCCTCTAATAGAAATAGGGTTGGCAATCACAAGAAAGAAGCACAAAAAATAAATCAATGTAAAGGAAAATCCAACTATTTTAGATGGGAAGGTTTTGAGCTATGATCACTGCAATCACACAGAGTTTAATTCCAACACCCTGGAGCTCCCTTCCACAGCTAAGTTTCTAAATACTTGCTAAAAAAATTATCTTGTTGTGTCAGGTCCTCTATTGTCTTAAAAAAACGTATTTCCCAATTATACTAGAAAAGCTATTCTTACACTTTGTCGTGGTTTGAACCCAGCCAGGCAGCTCGTTCACTCACTCAACCCCCCTGGCTTGCCCTCCCCTGCTTCCAGAGAGATGGGGGGAGAATCAAAAGAATGCAACTTCCACATGGTTGAGATAAGAACAGTTTAGTAACTAAGGTATAACACAAATCACTGCTGCTACCACCAATAATAATAATGATACAGGAAAAGAATACAGCATCCCATCAACCACAACAGATAACTCACGACACCCCACCAACCGAGTGCTGACCGACCACCTCTTCCAACCACCCCGAGAGAACTAGGCCTTCCGGATCACTCCCAGTTACATCCTGGGCATGACGTGCTATGGTATGGAATACCTCTTTGGTCAGTTTGGTCCTGTCAGTACAGTCCTGTCCCTCCTTCCTCCCGGCTTCCCCTCCTCCCCGGCAGAGCATGAGGCTCACAAAGTCCTTGGTCAGGGCAAACATCGCTCAGCAACAACCAAAAACATCGGCCTTATCAGCCTTGTTCCTGGGCTAAGTCAAAACACCAGCTACTAAGGAGAAGAAAAACTGACTGCAACTGCTGAACCCAGGACACCTGGGAACAGCACTGATAACACCAATGCTGTTATTTGCTGCTCAGTAATGTTTGCTCTGACCAAGGACTTTCTGAGTCTCATGCTCTGCCAGGGAGGAGGGGAAGCTGGGAGGAAGCAGAGACAGGACACCTGACCCAAACTAGCCAAAGACATATTCCATACCATAGCATGTCATGCCCAGTATGTAAACTGAGGGCAGTTACCCAGAAGAGCAAGATTGCTGCTCAGGTTGGGCTGGGTATCACTTGGCAGGTGGTGAGCAATTGTACTCTCTTCCCTTGTTATTTCCCTTATCATTGTTATTATTGGTGATAGCAACAGTGGTTTGTGTTATACCTTAGTTACTGGACTTGTTTTACATCAACCCATGGGAGTTCCATTCTTTTGATTCTCCTCCCCATCCCTCCATGGGGAGGTGTCAGTGAGGGGGGGGGGTACAGCAGGGGGGAGGGGGAGCGGGGGGGGGAGTGAGTGAGAGGCTGTGTAGTTCTGGTTTGCTGGCCGGGCTTAAACCACGACACTTGCTCTCTTGTATATGAAAGTTTAAATTTTAATTTTCTTACATTTAAGACCCTATAGTGTTTGTGAAGCTTTCATTAGGAAAGGTGACACTCATCACAGAGGGAAAGATTTCTCATTATTTCCGTAGCCTAAAAGCCTTACATTAGATTCTAAAACCAAGTGGAAATTCTGCCACTTTTCTCTGTGTGCATTAATTGGATCCATTGCTTTCTTTCTAAAAAAATGTCTATATATACATCCAAAAGTTTATTTTAAAATGTATTATCATGGTGAATCTTTTCTGAGTTTAATATTGTCCATCAACCTTGAACCTATGCACACTGCCAAGAAAATGATGAAACAAATTACTGTTTTAATTAAAATTAATCTAAGGACAAATAGGCAAAGTCTGAAAAGGGAAAAGATACATCCATAAAGGTCTCCACTGCAGATATTAAAAAAAGGTTTCATTTAACAGCAATTGTAATGTGCTAAACTTTTTCAATCTTAAATAAATCAATAATGTGTCATTTAAATACTCATGAAAGTTAATCCAGCTGCTGGGAAGGTTTTTGTAACCAGAAAGAAAGTGGAAAGAATTCAAGAGCCCTGAGCTTTGGGGATGTTTCAGAGAAGGAAAGTAAATTTTTACTATCCCTGAACTAAAATTCTGTCACAGGTCAACACAGACTTTTGCTTCAGCAGACCCTTTTTATTTCCACCAAGCTGGGATCTTCTCCCTATACCTAACTATATTTTAAAAATTAACTATAAATTAGAATACTTAATTATTTCAAAAGAGAAATACGAGGGACATAGGGAAAACCCCATTTCCAGTCTGATGTTCAAATTATCTCTTTTATCTCAAAACAAATGCAAACTTCTGAAAGAATAGATATGGCATTAACAGAATAGATTACCACCCCAAGGCACTATGTGAAAATCTTCTGTGCTGGGAAAAAGCTTATTGCAGGGGCACAACTTGTTAAAATTGCATTTTCATGTAAATGTATTTTAAGGCCTTTCATGATAATAAATGTAACTCTTTTTGCCCTTTTTTCAAATCATTGTCATCTGTTTGACAGTTGTAAGCCAAAACTTTGGATCTATCTTTCATATTATATACATTTCTTCATTTCTCTTTGCAAATGAAGTAGTTTTCAGGTATGATCTACCATGCACAATTGGGAGGGGGAGAAGAAGTATCATAAAACCACCAAATACATGAAGGTTTATTTAGGATATAATGAATATTTTGGTTGTTAAGACTATTTATTGTCCACTTAACTTCTTTTATCTGGGACTGAATTCATTTTTTCCATAGAAGCTTGTACGGTCCTATGTTTTATATTTGTGCCCTAAACAATGCTTATAGCATAAGGATGTTTCAGTTATTGCTTGCAGAGTTAAGGCTTTTTCTGCTTCTTCCACAACCCCATCAGTGAGTATGCTGGGGGTGCACAAGGAGCTGGGAGGGGACACAGCTGGGACAGCTGACCCAACTGAACAAACAGATATTGAATGAAATAAAAGCTAAGAGAAGGAAGGGGAGACATTTAGAGTTATGGTGTTTGTCTTCCTAAGTCACTGTCAGAGGCCTGCTTACCTGAAAATGGCTCTGAATACCTCTTCCTATGGAAAGCAGTGAAAGCATTGCTTAATTTGCTTCATTTGCACACACAGCTTTTGCTTTCCCTGTCTTTATCTCAACCCATGAGTTCTCACTCTTATGCTTCCTACTCTCTCCTCCATCACACAATGGGACAGTGAGCAAGGGGCGAGATGCCTAATAGGGTAAAACTATGACAGTTAGGAAAAGTTTATGTTATAACAGTGGAAAGAAACATTACAATAAGACTGAAATGATTCATAAGTATACCTTAATCAGGTTACATGGAAGTATGTACTTCTAGCCTAAAAGATACCATTTGTATTTTATGCTATAGACAATATAAAGAATAAGAACTATTGTCATAGGAAGCAAATTAATGATGCCTGTACCTTGTAGGATTACAGGTATTTGAATATCCTATGGATTTTAATTTAGTGTCAAGGTGAATATTAAACATAAATAGGATAAAAATATATAAAATTATGACAAATTATATTTTTAGAATATAGTAATCAATCATATTGAAAATAGGATTGAATGAAGAATTTTAAAATTACATTGTTCAGAGGCTGGTATGTTTGGACTTGCCTCTTTGAGTCATGGTGAAGATGTTTCAAAAACTACTTATATGGTGCAGGGACAATACATGACTTACAAGCAATCGTCTTGTAGCCTCAGTATTTCCAATACATAAGCATTGAATTATACACAAACACACAAAAGATTGAAGGCTTGATTAAAAGTTTTATCATTAAAAAAGCAAAGTGAGTATAATTAGATTTGGCTTGGATAGGCATCTTCCTGGGATAAAAAAAACCTGGAATTTTTAAGTTTGAAAATTAGTTTCTACAATTTTGATGACTATGCAAGATGACTTGTAACAAAACTTGTGTCAATGCAGAAGTAAATAGGTGACAAGTATCAAATTTACAAATAAATGAACCTATGAACAGTTGTTCAGAAAAGTCTATATCTAACATGCCAGACTGGAAAATGTCCATTTATATTTTCAGTTCTAATACTCAAATATTAACGGTTTTTAGTTTGGAGATTAATTTCATTTGAACCTTTTTAATGACGTATTGTGCTTTTCACAGTTTATGGCAATTAAGTGCGGTTCCATTAGAAGAAAGAAAATTAAATAAGAGAATGTCCCTGCCAAAGAAATTTCCAAGAACAGTTTTTATTAAAACTTCAGTTTTACTGCAATCAGAACCGTTTTGGAGAACATCAAGCTTTTACCCTGTCATTGGAAGTGATATAGACACTTTTGGTATTTTATTTTTTTTTTTTACTGGATTAACAGGAGTATTACCTCTACATATTCCTTTAGGTCATTAGGGTTTTTTCAGTATTTTGACACTGATTAGTCTATGCATACAGTTAAAAAAGAAAGTATCTTCTTTATTGTATCTATAGAGAAAAATACTAGTAGCACAAACTGCTTGCAATGCAGTAAAGTGAGAAACTATATCCTTAACTGTCCAAAACTGTATCAGCTGAATTTCTGAACAAATCTGTGTTACAGATCAGATAATTTTTAATTGATCTTAAAGCCTCCTTAGGTATTTGCCTTCTTTTATTTCCACTTATTTCCCACTGCAAAATTACAGTCTAACATTTCAGGTGTTACAACATACCTTCAGAACCTACAATGGGAACACAATAGTTTAAAGAAGTACTAAAAAACTCACATAAACAAACCTCATCCACATAGCACTATACAATAACAGCAGTAGCCCCTGCTCACATCAGTGACCTGTACCTGTCTCCTTAAACAATTGAGAAAATAGATAGAACTCAAACAATGCAAAATCAATACACTATTAGTTCCTTATCCTGACTCACTGTCACAGCATCAGGACTGATATACCTTGGCCATGAAAAGAAAATCCTAGCCTTTGGACTATTTCCAAAACAAAATAGCCATTTCCCAACTTTTCTTAACCTCATTAGAGTTAGATACAACAATCATTGAAACTAACACACCCATACAGTAAAACAGGATACATTATCTTCTGCCCAAACTAAAAACGTCTTTTCACCATGACAATCTGTTACTTGCTCATCAAAAGTGAAAAAGTGCTATCTGCTTCTGTCTACCAACTGAAGTTTATTGATGAGTTATTGCAGTGACACCCAATTTCTCTGCCTTCTAAATGAGATTAAGCCCATGTTTGCACAGCATTATGGGGAAGCTTCCACTCCTGCTGATACGTGCATGTTTCAGGATAAAGCAAGGTTTTAGTTTCTATGGAATGAATGTAGTATATTCTCCCTTGTCACGGAACCAATAAACTGAGCCTAAACAAAATCTATTGTTGCAACTCAATTAGACCTCCACCAGTTGGGATATCATCAATGTACTTATACAGGTGGACACCTGCTAGCACCTCCACAGCACCAAGGAGCTTGCCTAAGGCATTGTGGGCAGTACTGGAAGAGTGTCTATACCCTTGCTGGAGTCTGTGAAAAGTGTTTTGCATCCTCCCAAGTGAAAGCAAACTGGGGTTTGCCTTCTACCCTTAGGGGAACCATAAAAACCATAACCTTAACATCTGGAGTGGCCATGCAGTGGTGGGCAGCAGCTTGTATTGTCACTACAGAGGTTATGCTTGGGACAGCAGTAGTCAGTGGTGGAGTATCACTGCTCCATTTCCTATAATCAATTATTGAACAACATTGGCCATCAGCTTTACAGACTGGCCAGACTGGAGTTATAAGGGGAGTGTGTGCAACTCATAACGCTCTTTAACTACTTCAGAGATGCCCCATTTGGCAGCAGATATTGAGACACACAGTTTGTTCTAGTGCAGAGGCAATGCAGGGGCTTCTGCCTCTCTGAACCCAGGACCCTACACCCTGCCAATGGGTAGATAGCATTGCTTGCCTGCTAGTATATCAAATCCTAACATATTTTCCTTGTGAGTGCTTGAGCCACTTCCACAGCTGTCACTCTCTTCTCCCCAGGTTGCCAGAGTTTGAGAATAGAGGAACTTTTCCACTACACCAGTTACCCCCGCTATACTTGTAGCTTTCCTTGGCCATTTAATTCCTAACTTCTCCTCTTGCTGTTTATTTAAAACACTGATTTGAACCCTCACACCAATCAAAAATTCCAGATCTATCCACTTTAGCTGAACAGGGATATGTATACAGTTGTCCTTATCAGCAGACCACTGCCAGGTGTTCACATACAGTGGGGAGCTTGAGCACCAAACAGTGGCTTCTCATTTCTTAACCCCTTCAGTTCCTCCCCGCAAAGGTGCAAAAGGATTAAAAGCACCATCACTGGGATGGGATGGGGTGGGGCAGGACGGGACTCTTGCCAGTCTTCCAGGGCTCATAACTGTTCCTCCCAGCAATTCTACCAGTTTCCGGATGTGATCAAGGGATAGAGCATGCAAAATTGTGCAGGGGACCCCGAGCAGTAATGCTTTTTGCCAAAGACCATTTCTTTGTGAATCATCAGCCATCTCCAGTCCTTCCCTGGTCAGTTCCAGATCTCGGTGGGGTGTCTGCATGGGGCCTGAGCTTATGACTGGCTTGTTGGAGCCTCCCACTCTCACCCATGCAAACCACTGGATCATAGAATCATAGAATACTTAGGGTTGGAAAGGACCTTAAGGTCATCTAGTTCCAACCCTCCTGCCATGGGCAGGGACACCTCACACTAAAGCATATCACCCAAGGCATTGTCCAGCCTGGCCTTGAACACTGACAGGGATGGAGCACTCACAACCTCCCTGGCCAACCCATTCCAGTGCCTCACCACCCTAATAGGAAAGAATTTCTTCCATATAGCAAATGTAAACTTCCCCTGTTTAAGTTTGAACCCATTACCCCTTGTCCTATCAATACAATCCTTAATGAAGAGTCCCTCCACAGCATCACTATAGGCCCCCTTCAGATACTGGAAGGCTGCTATGAGGTCTCCACGCAGCCTTCTCTTCCCCAGGCTGAACAGCCCCAACTCTCTCAGCCTGTCCTCATATGGGAGATGCTCCAGTCCCCTGATCATCCTTGTGGCCCTCCTCTGGACTTGTTCCAACAGCTCCATGTCCTTTTTATGTTGAGGACACCAGAACTGCACACAATACTCCAAGCGAGGTCTCACAAGAGCGGAGTAGAGGGGCAGGATCACCTCCTTCAACCTGCTGGTCATGCTCCTTTTGATGCAGCCCAGGAGACGGTTGGCTTTCTCGGCTGCAAGCGCACACCAAACCTGGCTCGTTTTCAGTTTCTCATCAATCACCACCCCCAAGTTCTTTTCAGCAGGGCTGCTCTGAATCTCCTCTTTGCCCAACCTGTAGCTGTGCCTGGGATTGCTCCCA